>JARFOD010093180.1:0-17506 GCA_031763545.1 Mopalia muscosa | reverse complement strand
GTACGGGCTGTCATTGTCGAGGTACCAGAAGACGATGGTATATTAGCACCAGGCCGCAATCAATCATTAACTACCCCAGTTAGTCTTGTAATTCTCGAGTTTATGTTGAAAATACTTGCTAGCTAGTACATTTGTACCGGTAATCATAATAACTCAAACTATGTGCAATTTCTAATGTTTATTATCCTTTCACAAAATCGACACGAATGAATGTTATTTGTAATCATTTGTATCGAGCGTTATATTGTTGTTCTTCAGGTCATTAAACTTTTTCAACAATTTACCAGATATTTGTTTTTAAGTGGTTAGGAAATCACCCTCGCCGCAATTAGTAACAAACAATAACAAGACACCTCTTTACAACAAAATATTCAACCCAGAATTCGTTTTCTTTCAATGAACAATGACGGGTTGATATGAGAAATATTTAAAAAGCAGAATTTTCTTATAATTATTGAATATAATATAATATCACTTGATAAAAACGAACCAATAGAACCATAACATATCAACAGTCGAGCGCATACACCGTTTTACAAAATCCCATAATCCTATGCGCTCCTCTGATGAGTAAGGTCAAATGGGGGTTCGGTCGCCATTATAAATATATGTTTTACGTGACAATAGAGACTACGTGATGAAAGCTGCAGGGACGCGACACACGTTAATGTTGGTTAAATGTAAGAAAAACAGACACATTCATTAACATGTAACTACACTTCAGTACAAATTTAGGCAAACTTATGCTGACATTCTCCAAGATATATATCAATAAAATGTTTAAAAAGCGGGAATTTTTTAAATTAAATCTGGATCTGTTGAAGCTAAAACTGTGTAATTTCCATTGTACATAAAGAATCAGTTGTCGCACAAAAATTAAGATAGAGTTTAAACAAGCATCCCCGGCCTCAAAGTAGCCCGTTTCTAAAAACAGTTTAAAATCTTACGATTATGTAGTGATATAAACTGAGTGTTAATGTGGGATCCGTAGCTTTTGTTTGCCTGTTACAGTTACACTCAGAGTAACCTGTTTTCCTTCCCTGTGGTGACAGTGCTTCTAGCTATTATCAACTTGTTTAAATCTATTAAACCTTTTTTCACTAAGCATAATACAATGAATTCGTGTTTAAATTAATAGCCACAGTAATTAATTAAAAAATAATCAACGCATTCTGAACGGCACTTATTTCCACCAACCACTTTTTAAAAATTCCAAATCCGTGAGAAACTTATGAAATGTTACTTTACTATGGTTTTCCACCATACTTTAACCCACTTTGTTCACAATGCACAGTGTCCTTTAAACAGATGGTAAACATAGGTAACCGTAGCATTTCATAAGTATTACATCAGCAAAATATAGATGATAGCGCCATTGATTCTTGTTAACGACGACTATTTAACAAATCAACTTATGTTTGTAACCTTAGTGATACAATGTTTAAAAATTATATAATTTTTCATGGGATTTTCGAAAAAGGTGTATAGCATTCACAGCAGAGTTGTTGCGCTGAGCTAGTTAAATGTATCGATGGCGTAAGACCACTATTATCCACTTCCGTTTTGTCGAATATAGTTCTTAGCAAAAATGGTGTGTAGCCTTGTTTTATTTATTCTGGCCCTGAGAATATGGTTTTTGTCGAGTATTTGGTATTGATGTGAAGTAATTGAGTGGAGGTTTCTGGTCAGTGTAATATCATAGCCTAAATAGGTCCCATTTGGTGTATTTATCACCATTTGATGGATGGGTGATTGGGCTGTTGTTTACATTCCGAGCCGGATTGACAACACCTTAACCATCCAGGCTCTGTAACTCAAGTTTTTCGCCGGTCATGGTCTGTCAAGATTTGAAGTGGAAACTCCAAAAGGACCGATTAAAGTATGTGCCAGGGGTTTTCGCTCAACGAAAGTTTGGTAGGGAGCTGTGGGGCCAAACGTTAACATTGCGGCTTATGGCAAATTAATGGTGGTCTGGGGATGTCCAAGCCAGGTCAGATGTCCAAGCCAGGTCACATATAAAACACAAACTGTGGTAGCGTCCTCAAAATGAAAATGGAATAAAAAATCATTTACCAAAAATTAAATCAGAATTTATCTACAAAAAATATGTCCGCTCTTACAATTACCCCTTATTGAATTCACAAGTGTGGTATTTCATTTATTTACCAAAAGACCTACAGTACAAAAAGAAGGTATTGAAGTTATATAAAAATGGCGGGAATAAAGTCCATAGGACTTGATCTATCCCTGTAAAATGTGACATAATATAATGTCGTGGGAGGGAAAAGATTTGTTGAATAAATATATATTTGTTGATAAACATACATGTATATAAAATTATATATTCACTACTACTTACACACAGCACTCTCACAGCCAGTTTACCATATCCGCATCACTCTCGTCATGGGGATTAACCGATTTATACCGATTTAAACTAGAATCTTCTCAAATTAAGAAGGTTTGTCATTAAAGTTGCGAAAACACAGTTTACTAAAGTTTATTAAAATATCAAACCACTCAAACTGCATGTCAATAAAATATAAAGTGATGCTATGCATAATACCTTATATCGCACAAATTTACACATTGACATTTGGTGTTAAACGGTGGCTCTTTATTATTTCAAATAAGATGATGAATTTTTGGTTGGTACTTATGTTGCACAACGGTAAAAAGTCATGGGATTTCTACCAAAGGCAACAGCCAAACAAAACTGAGCTAGCATCGCAAAATATGACATTTATAGAACGTTTCAGGAGATTTCGAGTCATCAACAAAATTGCCTATAGGTTATTCATAATACGAACATCAGTCGCTAGCTCTGTTCATCTCGGGGATTTTCTTTGAACAAAATGTATTGCGAAGACATTTTACCAACGTTCGAGCAATTGATCGGGCAACCGGGTCTTTATTGACACTGTGGCGTAGAAAGGACAGTACATTAACCTCTACGCAATAACTATCTTCCTGATTCGAATCTAATGAAATAGGCCTTTACCGAAAAGCCGTAAAAACAAAGATAGACATTGGAATTGCTGGAAAAAAAATATATATAATAAAACTTAATTACGCTATGAAAAGAATGCATCAGATATGACACCCATTTAATCCTCAAATTTTGCTCATCATAATCCTAGCTGATCCAAAATTCCACAATGCAACAAATATGCAGTTAAAACTTCCAATTTAGATAAAGTGTTTTATGTTTTCAGTGTATACCATAATAGAATCAATGGCATACGAGAAACCCAGTTTTCGCATTTCCTACCTTCATATATCAAACGACTTCTGGAAATAACTGTTTCTTTTAGTAATGTCGATATTGAATTATTGTTGGTCAAAATTACATTATTGTAACCGCCATAGCTATAGCATCAAATCAGCAATATTATGTTGTAATCTAGCACACGAGGAGTCATTGAGTATTCGGCCAAGACGTAATACTGTAGCTACAGTTAAATAAGTAAAAATAACACTTTGAAGACATACTAGATCCACAAGTTGTCATGAGGTTCAAACAAACAAATAACTAATCAATAAAATATTTCTCCTTAAGTATTTGTTCGTTATCCAGCTCATCGTTTTTGAAGGATTAATGTAACTTATCTGTTCATTTCAAAATGCTTTTTTCTGTCATATATAAGGGTCCATGGCCCTGTGTTTAGAGAGTGCGCCTTCTTCGATGTACCGTTCACTGGACCGAGTCCGTCTCTCGACCCTCATGTATATGAGTAAGTTTCTGGCCAGTTTTCAACCGTTATAAGATAAGGAGCAGTGTGAATTGGTCAATCCGTCGAGTGTGGATACCCTTGAGTTAAACCGCAATCAAACAAACAAAATATGTCATATAGAAGAGAATCCCCAGAAGCCAGGAGGTGTTTGACATCAACTCCAGTAAATGTTAAAACTCGTCTGTCAGCCACCCACGTGTTGTATATATAGATATAAGTTTGTTGTAGAGCAACAATGGATGAGCAATGAACCATCAGTATATCTCTATAAAATGTAATATCTAAATAGTCTTTATTAATCAGTAAGTTTTGTTTTCAAATGCCACGTCCGATAAAATTACTCTGTCCGCGAAATTCCCAATCGAACCGTCTCCTAAATTTTCCATGTTGTCACATAAACATCCGCAGAAGCCACCGCTCCACTACACACTTGTAATTACACACCTGTAATTGTTGTATATTGCTAGTGTTGCTCTAATGTATGTTCATTTTCGTCTGGATATACAATTGATTATCAACACCAAACGATATCTTTGAGCCAGATGCATCACGTTGATATTTCAGTCAGCGGAAGTGCCTATTTCAAAGGGATTTTGTTTCATAATAAATGTACATATTGATTTCATAAGAGGTAAGTTCTCCTTTAAACATAAATACTTTTTGCGTGATTGGTAGTAATCAAGCAGAATTGTGACAAATCGAGCGAACAAGCAAAGTAAATGAAAATAGCTATAGAAATGATAGTATTTATTAACGAGCGCAGGTTATCTGAAAGCCAACAAATGTGTGTTTAACATTATTTAATCTCTTGTTCGGCCTAAATACGTTACAACAAATTCCTCTTAGTAAATAGATTTGTCAGATTCAAAGATTAACTGGTAAGCTACTAAAATACCTGGTAAGATACTCCAATGATTTCCAGGGCAAACACCCATGAATGGAGCTATATTGAGTATAAATATGACTTAATGTAAACAAAATTATTGTAAAGAATGTTTAATTTATTTCTGTTTCACGGCTTGTTTAAGGGTATTTCATTTATATGGTGTCTGTGTATTCCAACAATAATTAGGCGCATCCTTAAAATATGAGTTGATACTGCTAGGAAGTTAATATTCCTCCAGTGCCAAATTTGTACCGGATACCTACTCTACTAAAACAAACTTAGGGTAGTAGATAACTTCCGTTCTCTCCGCTTAGATTTGATAGAAGTTTAATAAAGCGAGTGAAACAACACAATGCTATCATGAGCCAGTGTCGTCCAATATCGAAACTCGTCTGGACTGTTATTAAAGGGAGGCTGATCAACCCAATTGCACACCCTAGGCAGTAATAATTGGATTGAACCAAGTGAAGAGCTTTACTGCATATGTAAAACGAATACATGTAACGTTAGACTGCTATGTCGCTATACGTGTATATAACTTTTTCGACATCGCTTGGAGAGTGTTATTTGGACATTTCATAAACATTTCCAATTTTGTAACCATAGCAATAAAATTTCGGTGAAACAGTTTACTTAAAAACGGACACGGCAACAATTAACCGTACAGAAAAATCCTATAGGACTTAAGACATCTTATAGGGTAGTAATAAATTCTTTAATATAGGACATATAATCCATAAAAATAATCCCATATAATTTTTGCCCAAAATCCAGTACGATTCTATGGCATTTTTCTTTAAGGGAACAAGAAATAACATGTTCTCGAATATCAATGTGCGCCATTTTTTTCTCCATATACTTTCTATATCGGGTAAATAGCTATAATTACTCACAAGATGTCTGTCGGTTATTTATCAAAACTCAGTCTCTTGTAATTTCACAGGCATAATTATTGTGTTTGTCAGATTAAAACCACAGCTCCTGCTACATAATGTCTTATGTTTTGTTTAGCTATTCACAACCTAGTTTAGACCTGTTGTACATTATATCTATGTATTTCTAAAAGCAATCACACTCGCACAGGGATGTAGATCAATTCAAATCGAAGAATCATCTTATGTTCTAGAGAACTCCCAGAGACAAGTTTCTAAATAAACTTTAATCTCGAGTTGTCTTATGGGTACCTACAGACATCTCTAAAGAAGGTAATGACCATAAATATGGTCTAAAAAATATTGTTTAAAATGTAGCTAGCAAGATATTTAGCATGGTTTTTTTAATAAATCAGCCTTCAAATAAGTATTTCAGAGATACAGGGATTAACGAATGAATATGTCTGTTAAAGAGAATGAGTTACAACCTGCCTGATACAGAGGTAGGCCTTAAGGTTCGTCTTAGCCATGCAGTATGTCCTTTAGATTTTTTTGATTGGTAAATGTAGACTTATGGAATACATTGCAACATCCCTGTTGTAACTAAATTGCCACCCTGGTATACTATAATATTTTAAAAATCTACACTATATCCAGGCTGATAGAAGGCTGAAGTTTAGTAATGATAAAGTCATGTTAGTGTTAAGGGTAGAAAGAGAAGAAGATCGTCAATGTAATGCTATCGGGGAATAAACATATCATCCAAATATAGACGATACAATAGGGGCTGCTTAGGGCGTCGTCTTCCCACTGCCATAAAAATGGAAGGAACGTTAGGACAAATCTATTGCGCATAACATCACCATTAATTTGCTGGTACATTTGTTAATTAAACTGGAAATCATTACATATTAAACTGAGTTCCAACATTTTCAATAGCTCAGTAGACAATGCAGGTCGGTATGCTATACTGATCAAAAGCAGTTTTAACAGAACGAATCCCTGCCGTGTGGTTGTATTCTAATGTTGTGGTAGTAACATAACTGGTAGTCTACAAAATTCCTTTGCGGCAATGTTAAACGACAAAAATAAAGCGTTGTTTTTGTTGGCTGGTAAATGTTCGGGTGACTTGATATAATAGAACGAAAAAATGATTCAAAGGTTGTCAGAATTGATTTGATTTCTTTGCTTCATTAAAGAGAAACACGTGCAGCCTCTTTCAATATAAGGCCGAAGGCCAAATACTGCTAATGAATTAATCCTATTCTGGATTAAACAACTTGCTTTAAGAACTGAGAATCACATTTGTCAGGTTTCAGAAAGGGATTGAGATCATTTATTTTCTTTGTAATGGAGTTAAGGAAGTGTTGGTAACGAAGTGTG
This sequence comes from Mopalia muscosa, assembly GCA_031763545.1. Lineage (NCBI taxonomy): Eukaryota > Metazoa > Mollusca > Polyplacophora > Chitonida > Mopaliidae > Mopalia > Mopalia muscosa. The sequence continues at coordinate 10,631 of JARFOD010093180.1, read as the reverse complement.
TCCCTTCAGGATGCCGATATATATACGGTGTTGGCATTGTTTAGGCATCTAATATGTAGGGCCTCTGTCGCTGCAGAAAGCCGTTTTCAAGATGGAGACTTGTACATTTACATTAGGAATTTCTGCAGCGTTTCTTTTAGACTGGCAGTATTAGCATACTAATCCCAGATTTACTATACTCCGAACATACAAGTTTTTCATCTAGTTTATACACAGTCTTCTCCCTTGGGTCGTGCACGCTAGGTGGCGCCCCATGTATTGAACGACAAAATCTGTTCTGGCAGACAACGAAAACATTTTCTGTTTGTTGACAGTTGAGATTTGTCTCTCTTCCATCGAATAACAAACAACCAAGATGTCAGAAAGAAAAGTTCTAAACGTAAGTACTTCTGGGGCTTATACATGAATAAACTGTGGCCGATATACAAGAAGTAGAAGCCCCGTGAAAACGATTCAGAAACAACAACAACAACATTTACCTTTCCCAATTTTGATACTGTTTATAGGTCCGGCATCAATGTTGGGGCGATTGGCCCTCATTTGTAAAAAGAAGGTCAATCCTGTCGAAAATCTATATTACTAGGCATATCCAAGCCTCAAAAATCCTCTTAAATCCTCTTCACAAGTGCTTGATTAAATCACAGAGACACGTTTACTGGGCTGACCATAGGCTATGCATAGGCCTAAATGACCTCTTACCGTCCCTATTTTCTTTTGGCCATGTTATATGTCAGGTATCAACGTCATAACGCGATGCCCCATCATGCTGGAAGGAAGCAAGTTCAATCCCTTCGATAAATCCTCCTAGGCAGCCACCAGCCTCAAAATCTGGTCAATTGGTGCCTAGTGGCATAAAGTATCGATGGCAGTCATTTCTGATACTTTGTTGTCGGTATTTCGCATGAACCATCCATCAATATCCGGGGAATTCGATCTTCATTTCAAACGAAAAGCGTTCTTCAATGTGACAGGAATGTACTTCCTGCGCAGAAGAGTGCTACTAGTTTCCTTCCAGCATGATGAGGCATCGTGTTATGACATTGATACCTGACATTGATACCTGACATATAACATGGCCAAAAGAAAATGGGGAAGGTAAAACGTCATTTAGGGCTAGGCTGACCAGTAGTTGAGAAAATCAGCTCTGTCATCCTTTCCATAACATTGCCATTGCCCTTCTGAACTTCTGCCCTCACTGATAAAACTGAGAAGCCGTACAGGTTAAAAAAATGGTCCCACGAATTACCCCCAATATACCCCCTCAAGACTCTGACTGTATATTTACCCCAATAGACCTCAAAACGCTGTCAATGGGCTAGAAAACGCTGAAAGATTAATAATACAATGATTTACTGACTTACTTTTATGGATAAATTGATTTTAGAACAAAAATATGACCAAAAGAACGAATTCACAACAACAATGTATGTTGGCGTTACACCATTAGAAACGGGGAGATAACTCTGGTTGTTCTGTTGGAGGGCTAGAAACAAACCTACTCTACCAATAGACCTCAAATTAATAAGCAAACTATGTTAGAATCTTATCAAGTACCCCAATGGACTGAAAAGGTACCCCCAATAGACCTTAAATTTACCCCAATAGACATTAATTGTACCCCAATACACCTCAAAATGATTATCAAATTATTTTAGAACCTATAAAGTACCCCAATGGACCTATTACAGATATAATTCAGATTTCATGGGGCTTTAGCGATTTAGCTTAGTCGACATATGTATGACTTAATTGCATTAAACAGTTTGTTTGCCTATTGGGGTATAATTTAGGTCTATTGAGGTACATTTAAGGCATAATCAAGGTGTACATTTAAGAGCTATTGGGGTACTTTATAGGTTCTAAAATAATCTGATAATCATTTTGAGGTATATTGGGGGTACATTTACAGTCTATTGGGGTACAATCAAGGTCTATTTGGGGTGCATTTTAGGTCTGTTGGGTACATTTAAGGTCTATTGGGGGTACATTTAAGGTCTATTGGGGGTACATTTAATATCTATTTGGGTGCATTTAAGGTCTATGAGGGGTATATCTAAGCATTGCTTTTTTTTTTACTGTAAAAATGATATGACATAGAGTAGGGTTGTTTCTAGCTCTCCAATGGAACAACCAGAGTTATCTTCCCATTTCTAATGGTGCAACAGCAACACACATTGTTGTCAGGAATTCGTTTAAGATTATTTCACTCCGTTAATGTCTGGTTGGCCCAGGGAAATGGGGATGGAGACCACTCAGACCACCTTTGACATCATTATATATGACATAGTTAGCCTTTCAAATTCACATTAACTTTACAAGATATTTGTATGACATTTATATTTTACAGAAATACTACCCTCCGGATTTCGATCCATCCAAGATTCCTAAATTGAAACTTCCAAGAAACAGACAATACAGTATTCGTATTATGTCTCCATTTAATATGAGGTAAGATATTTTTACATGTAACTCTATTAAAGTTGCAATCACAGAAATCCTTAGTTTCAACTGATTATTGATTTCTCATATACAATAAACACAAATGAAATGGAACCCCATGCATGAGTTTTTAAGAGTTACTTCCAGGCTAGGAAGCGGGCGGTTGGAGGGAGCGTCATGTTGCCCTGGAGCTCTCAGAGCTAAAGGGGAACAGGAAGTCGATCTGTTTGTGGTGTCTGTATGGCATCCTGTATTTGTCCTGTCCTGTCTTTGTTTGTCGCTAGTGGTGTCGAGGGTGGTTTCCTTCACCCATTGGGCTGGTATGTCGTCATATAAGTGAAATACCCTTCACTACGACGTTAAACCCCAATCAAACAAATCCAGGCTAGGAGGGAGCTTCCAGTGCTATGGAGCTCTCAGAGCTAAAGACAACATGAAGCCAATCTGTTGTAATATTCAGTTGATTGTCCTGTCTTGTCTCTGTTTGATGCCAGTAGCCTCAAGGGTGGTTTGCTTTGCCCATTAGGCTGGTATGGCGTCCTATGTTTGTTTGTTTTATTGGGGTTTTACATCGTACTCAACGGTATTTCACTTATATGATGGAGGATTGTCCACTTTAGCATGAAATTGCTTTTTATGTTTCATTTGCCTGTGTTTAATTTTGAGAGATGATATTTTTGTCACGAAATTGAAAAAAAAAATCCTGACAGATTTCTTGGTTATTTCACTGTATTACTTGGCATTACAGCTAAAAATGCTGAAATTGTTAACTGCATTTAAATTTATAAACTGTGTTATTAAAGGTTAATTATTTTTTATGTTTTTTATTTGTCTAGGTGCAATACATGTGGAGAATACATCTATAAAGGTAAAAAGTTCAACTCCAGGAAAGAGACAGTGGAAGACGAAGATTACCTGGGGTTGAGGATTTTCAGATTCTATATTAAATGTCCTCGCTGTATCTCAGAGATTGCATTTAAGGTAGGTAATCTGTGACTGGCTTTGACAAGTAGATGTTTATTATCAATTGACTGATTTGAACAGGAGTCAGCTGTGTGATACAACAAATTTAAATTATTTAATAACTGTAGATACATTTTCAATCTGTTTAAAAAAAGAAAAACTTTCAGTCCTTAAAGAAATACTGTTCTTGATGTACCTTCAAGTGTTATAATCAAGAATTATGACTTTAAAACAGAAATATAAACTAATTCTGTGTTTTCTGTGGGGTTTTTTTATAGACAGATCTTAAGAATACAGATTACAGTTTAGAAGATGGTGCTACCAGGAACTTTGAAGCGTCTAAAACAGCCGAAGAAATGGCTCAAAGAGAACGACAAGCCAAAGAAGATGAGGAACTGAACAACCCCATGAAGGTAATGTATGGAACAGCTTGTTGGTGTTCAAGGGAACATCAAATTCCAATGATGCATTGAATAGTAAAACTAGAAATTGTTAAATGAAATAATGCAGATTTCCCCTCAAATTATGCACTGCCTTGGCTTAATGATTAGTTTGTGTACATTGCCCTGGTGCTCTCAGAGCTAAAGTGCACAGGAAGCCAATCTGTTTGAGGTGTCTGTATTGTGTCCTGTTGTTGTCATCCTGTGTTTGTCCCGTTCTGTCTTCTTTCTTGCCAGTGGTGTCGAGGGTGGTTTCCTTCACCCATTGGGCTGACACGTCGTCATATAAGTAAAATACCCTTGAGTACGACGTTAAATCTCAATCAAACAAACAAACAATCGATCGATGTACCATCCATGGGATGGGGTCTGCCTGTCGACCATCTGGTATATGAGTGAGTTACATGATGTGGCTCTGGCAATCACATCGGTGAGAGGGTGGGGTTTATTAAGTCGCCTTTTGCACCGTATTTAAGCAATTAACTGTGAAGGGGACCATCCATAATCATATGAGTGAAATGCCTATAAGTATGTTGTCAAACCCCACTCAAACAAACAATGCACAGCATGCAAATAAGTTCCCAATGAACTGTAGCAATCTCCTCTCTTGTCTTGTTTATATTTTGCCACATAAGTGAAATATTTCTGACAATGCTGTTAAACATAAATGAGACAATGGTGCTGCCATCAATTCTCATATTTCCGATTTTTATTTTCGTGTAGGTCTTGGAGAATCGTACTAAGGCGAGTCGTCAGGAGATGGAACAAATTGATGCCTTAGAGGAGTTGAAGGAAATGAATTCCCGTCTAGCTAGTGTGGACCATGAGAAAATGTTACAACAACATCACCTGTACACAGAGGAGTTAGCGAGGAAACAGGTGGAAGAGGAGGAGGAGTTAATAAGGTCAGATGTTGTCCGTTATACAGTTACCATTCTTACATGTTTTAGTGTCACCATCTATATTAATCTTTTTTTTTTGTTTCTGGCTTGTTAAACCTGTCTATGTACTTTCACTGTCATCTATTACAAGAAGTCAGTTTTTTAAGTACATTTATAATGTTATAATGTGGTGAACCTTAATAGGGTCCTAAATGAGTCCTAAATTGATTCATTTGAAAACCCTTTGGGTTTGAATTAAAGCCCTGATTAAATTGGATTTCATTAAATACCCTACAACTTTTATAAGTTGGGACACTCTAATTTTGGGAGAGGCAACAGAAATAACATGTAAGATTCCTGTGGTAAAGCTTTTTTCTCTGTACCAACTGTTATAAGGTAATGCATATCCATAGATGAGAAAATCTGATGAGCCTGATCCCTGGTTTTGTCACGCTGTTACAGGAGTTTTGTGGTCTTTAATATTAAAGTGTGTTATTAAATAAAAATGAAAACAGTCAGTTGTTCCCATGCACTTGTTTGTGATATGTTGCAATATGTTGTAATATGGTTGCAGTCATATGCGGCTAACTCCTTGTAACACAATTATAACTACTAAACCGTATCCTTAAGTTATTCAGATATTCTGTTCAGGGGTGGAAATGTGTAAAATATTTTATAAGATATTTTTCCAATTTTGTCCTGCAGGCCATTTAACACAATGTTAAATTCTGGGGAACTTTATAGGACAATCTCAATTTTTATGGGAAATGCCCTGCAAATGTATTATTATTTCCACCCCTGCTGTTTGTAATATGCATTGATTTGTAGTGTGTTGTGTATTTCAGTTCTCTGTTTGGTAAGAAAGGAGACTCTGTATTGAAGAGATTGCATGACGATGATGATGAGGAGGAGGATTCTGAGGAGCCGACTCAAAAGAAACCTGTGATGTCTAGCAGTAAACCAACAGATGTTCTCACACAGGTTTGTAATGCTGAATACAGTCAAATGAGAAGTTCTTGCCCTCTGATTAAAGGATGGCTGTGGCTTACTGGTTAATGAATGTCCTTTCTGAGCCTGCTTCTATAATGTTCACAGGACCACGTCCATCTGTCGACCCTCAGGTATATGAGTTAGTCAGATGATGTGTCTCCTGCGATCGTTGTTTTTTTTAGTTTTTTACGAGGTTTCCTCTCATTTTTCCCCTGTAATAAGGCAAGGAACAGTGTGTAGTGGACAATCCGTCATCATATAAGTTAATAAAAATGAAATGTTTGTACTGTAATGTAAATTGTGAGTAAACAGGATTTTCAGACATATCAATTTGGACTTTTTTAACAATAAAAGGATTGTCCAATCACTAGTTTATTTAATATTGGGTAATCAAGAAACTATCACATTGTTACAGAGATCTTTACCATAGACCTGCTACTTAAACGGAAAGACAACTGTTGTTCGACCTTAACTTATTATTTTTATTGTACATTTTCCTTTAATTAGTTAATTTAACAAACAGATCTGACACCATCGTTTTAGTTATATCATCTATTCGTGGCTGTCCACTATTGCCTGCACTGGTGGATGTTTTCATATAAAGCCAAAAATTAGGGTTCTGTCCCAAAACGAAACAACAGCTTGTACATATCAAACCGGATTTTTTAACACCACATGTCAGCTGAAAACATGCTAAACGTATGTCGTACTCAAGAAGCTATTTTAATATGTATACAACAGATTAACATTGCGCTTGTATTACCAAGCTCGTGTTTATGCCGTGTTGTTATAGATGCCTTCCAATGCATACATTAGCAAACGGACACTGTGGTGACTGACCATGTTTTTGAGCAATGACGTCAGTCTCACCAGTTAAATTAACTAATTAACGCTATGCTTGCTCGAATGCCAGCGCAATACGAATGTTAGTCTTTCAAAATATGCAATAAAAATAAGTTTAGGTCGAAAAACAGTTGTCTTTCCATTTAACCAACGAGCAGGAAGAATATAAGCATTGACACACATGTATAGTGAGTAAAGATTCATGTTTGTTTGTTACAGGATGTGCCTGTGGAGAAAAAGTCCTCAAAGAAGAAACCATCTTGGGAGAGAAGTATCGGAATGTTGTCATCAAAAACAGGATTGTCTGGTTTAGTGAAGAAGAAATCGACAAAGACAAATAACAATTCCAATGGAATATCTGTTGGTGGGGCAGTTAAAACACCAACATCAAGTTCTGGTTCAGGTAGTCAAGCTAAAGCTGAAACCTCTAATGGTGATCAGAAGATAGAGTGTAGTAAACCAGCACCGTCAGCCCTGAGTTTACTAGCTGGTTACCCTGATAGTGGTTCTGACTCTAACTAAACCATCAACATAAGCTCCTTGTAATGTGTCCACAGATCTGGATATATCTGCAACATAATTAAAGTTCATGACTAAACCAGGTAGACTTTGTAATATAAGTCTGCCTCTTAATGAATGGCAATGTGAATTGATATACATGTAGATAAAATATACATACATGTACAGTTTTGAAAAATAAACTTTTTAAAGATGATGTAAATAAAAATCTTTTTATAACATCTGCTATTATTATTTTATTTTTTTCATTTAAATCTGTTTGGGTGAAGACAACTGCCTTAGCTCTATGGTTGGCGTCAAATATCTGATCCTCTTTGGTATACCTTTCAAAGGTTATAGTACCATTGGACCTCAGACCAGTATATTTACAGGGTTCCACGCCTCCTCAAATTCCTGAACTACTTTGTTTTTTTTTTAAGTGATCAAAAATCCTGAAAATTAACAAAGAGTCCTTTAAAGTAGCATTCTTTAGTGTTTTGTGACAACATGACAAACTATTGTATAGTAATCTATTTACAAGAGAATTTTAAAATGTCACAAAAGTCTAAAATGATTTTTGTCCCGAAAAACCTTGAAAGCATACATTATTTTACTGCTGGAAATTCTTTTTAAATAAGTGTGGGAATCCTGTATGTAGGAGTCTGACTCCTTGTGAATTTGGCAATCCCAAAGTAAGTTTTCTACGAGTATCCCATGGCCTTTATGTGTAAGGGCAGAGTAAGAAGTGGATAATCCGTCACCATATAAGTTAATTAGCCTTGAGTATCATGAGTATCATGCCAAACCCTAAACACACTGTGGTGTTTTGGTTGGTGAGAGTAGTATAGTATTCTGTAGTGCTTTATTATATAAATGACAAACACACAGCTGATTTGATGTGATATCATTTTCTGTGCATTTGTACTATGGGTGTTACGGCTTGTTGGAGGAAGATTCCTGGTGCGTTTTTCAAAGCTAGAGGAAAACAGGAAACCGATCAGTTTGTGATCTCTTTATATTGTGTCCTGTATTGTTTTTGTTCATTGCCAGTGGTGTTGAGGGGGGTTTCTTTCACCTGTTGTGCTGGCATGCTGTGAGAGAATTAACCTTTAGTACGGTGTTAAACTCGAATCAAACAAGCAAATAAATACAATTTAGCAGTAGGTGGGAGAGAAGAGATCAAAACTTATTAATCTTCTACTGTTTTGGGTGATTCACATACAGCCGAAATTCAAAATGGTTTGACCTGTTTTGAATCAAGAATTTGTACCAGTAGAAAAATACTTACAAAAAATCCTTTGGCCCAATCTATTGCTTGTAAGTTTTCTTTAGATTTATTGTTTCCTTAGATAACCTGTTACATGGTACATGTAAACCAACATAATGGGATCACGAAATAGATCATCGAAAAAGAAATAAATAGAACATTGAAATAAATTATCGAAAAAGAGTTAAATTGAACAAAATTCAGATATTTTCTGCACATGAGAAACTCTCACCTAGGGTGACCTTGAATACTTCGAAGATTTACCATAACATTATATATTTTTTAATGTGATGAAGCTGTCATACAGAACAGCCTTGTTCTAGCATTCTATCAAACAGGGATGTTGACCCTGCAACCATTATTCAGGGAGAATGCTCACACCATATTCAGGCCATATTCACCCTTTATCCCAGACTGGAAGAAGGACCATGCTCAGATGTTCGGGGGGAAATGTTAACATTAACTGCTGGTAAATCTTAAACTGAATGAACAAATTCATGGTGTCAGACATTAACCTGTTCATTTGAAAATAACAGATGGGAAGGCATTTTTTGTATCAATTTGTATGACCGGAAAACATTTTATTTAATAGATCTCGGTGGATCGTATATGCCCATGCCAATTATCAGACCATGCTATGCACATGCTGTAGCTAGGGATGAATCAGTTTTGATCCTGTCATGGCCAAAGCATTGCATTGGTCAGGAATTTAACAGAAGGTGTTCAAGAAGCACGGGTTAGGGGGTTGCTGCCTGACCACAGGCCCCGGGGCATAATGAATTTTTGCGTTTAGGGGTATAAAGATACACAGATGTACATTCTAAAATCATTTGAATCAGAAAAGGTTTTAATAATGTATTATGTTACTAGGAATGTCTTCACAAAATTATGCCTAACGCAAAAAGGCACAGCTGGAATTAATATCTACAGTGCAAAAATAACAAATGAACTAAAATAAAAAATTTAAATGTACAGCACCCATATGTTTCTAGAGTTCGTTATGCAAGAGCAAATACATGTACAATTAATTATTCTACTAAGAAAATTGCCCAAAATGAACAGTACAAAATTGCACGTATCGGTTACCACACATCAATTCTTGTTTTAACATCTGTTTTTATACAATTAAAACAAAGGAAAATGTGCTGGTGACATGGGCCAGCCAACATCAACATACATGTACTAACGATGGTATGGGAGGGAGCTTCCTGCTTCTGACATTGAACAGTTATCTGGGAAAGTTTAAGAAGATCATTGGCGTGCTCCTGTGTATAAATCTGAATGAAACTAGAATGATTTAAACCGTTGTCGAAGTAGCCTCCTAGGATTGTGTTGTCCAACATACTTACAAGAAAATACAGAGGAGATACCCAGTAATTAAGAATCAAGTATTTTTTAACGGTTTTACACCGTATTTAAGCAAGGAACAGTGTGAAATGAACAATATGTCTTTATGTAAGCACCTATCAATCTAGGTAATAGCAAACAATAATATATGCTGAAGATAATGTGTCCGTCTATTTGCTGGAAATTACACACTGAATTATTTGCAAGAAGATTCAAACTGTATTAAAGATGTAATGTTTTTTCATTTATGGCATGAGGTACCGGTATGATGAGAAATGACAATTAAAAGTTATGGATGACAGAAAAACGGTTGTGTTTCCTGGGATTACAATATAAGCTGCAATATTGTAATAAAAGGTGTTTCTTTTCCAAGAGACTAACTATTGGGACAGAAAATATTATTACTGCATAATCGCAATATTCATAAACTATTTGAATAATATGTCAGAAATAGATTTGAAGAAGTTCAATCCGTGAAAATGTAACCAGTGTTGAATCTCAGTCTGGTCAAGTTACTTTATGATGAAGAGTGCAAGCTAATTTGGCTCCTTGCAACCATGGATGAAGCTAAAACTACATGAGTTGTCGCCCTTTAAGTGTGACAGCAATGGCGGAGAATAAGGAAGGCGACGTGTCGACAGCGGTCACACATACAAATCCCCTTACGAGAAAGTTAAATAAGATTTTAGCTACACGGCTGGAAAATGATAAGGTACTGCCAATGTCCATATGCCTATGCCACTATTTATGTGTTTATCGCATTGTAAAATTTGCACACATGGTGTTATGTTGTAACACAAGGTTGTTGTTGTAGCGCATTTGTAAACAAAACTGCATTCAACAGCTAGCCGAGATCTTGTTCTGCGATGTTTGACTTCAACTGTATAGAACATATTTGTAAATCAAATTAAAGCGATAGTAAAACCAAAATCAGTTTTAGATCTTTCCAAATAATACCTTTTA
>JARFOD010093169.1:0-17506 GCA_031763545.1 Mopalia muscosa | reverse complement strand
ACCTCTTACGATTGACCGAGGAAGCCGAGGGAGTATTCTGCAGGACCATGGCCCACCCGCTCCCTCACAGGGGCTAACAAAATTTAAAGTACTTACAAGATTCCCATTTGTCTCATGACCCCAATAGACACGATAAGTTTGATATAAAACAGTATGAAGAAATCGATGAGTTCTGCTCCAAGTCGTCGCCAAACAGAAGGAACTATGTAATCTGTGCCTGGATTCAACAAAAGTATCAGCGTAAGTTTTACAATATGGCTTTGTTTTATCGGGAATTTATTTACATGAAATTACCCTTTACGTTATTTCAAACACCAAATAAAGGACACTCACATGACATTACAAAGACATCACAAACATATTAACTTCCTGTTCCTCTTTCGCTCAGAAAGCACCAGGGCAACAGGAAGCTTCTCCAATCACCAGCCAGGAGAAATGAAGTATAAAAATGATATCTTAAATTGAGTTAGTTCTCAAGCTTTACTACCAATCTCGGGTAGTTAAAGTGGACTTAAGTAAACCCCTGCAGCCGAATGCATAAAGAAAACCACACTCAACAACTTCACAAGTGTGTAAAATCTTGTTTCTGGGGCATAAATTTTGATTGGTGTTAAAGGCCGTCCTTTTAGGATATTTTTTTGCATTAGTTGTTTCATTGACTGCTTGTTGTACATGTCATATGATATTTCATTATCTGCAAGTTAATTGCATAGTCCTTAATGTTAATTTGTTTAATTGATAGGGTCTAACATTAGAATTTTAAAAGGATATTTAATTTTTATGATGATTGACGACAAATTTCACACTGGTCATTTCTAAAAACGAAGGAAAACTAAGAGGAAAACTTGAAAAGAAGAAAAAAACACCCTTGATTGCTGGAGCTACATTCATGTGTGATTCCCTCATATACGGTACCTGAATACTTATTATGTGAGCTACATGTATTAGCTTATATTACTGTTTCGTTTGTTTGATTGGGGTTTAACGTCATACTCAAGGGTATTTCACTTATATATGATGACAGATTGTCCATTTGACACTGTTACTTGCCGTATTATAGTGGAAAACCAGAAAGAAACCTCATGAAAACTCAGAAAACCACCCCTGTGATTGCCAGAGCCACAATCCTGTGATTGCCGGAGCCACATCTTGTTACTCACTTATATACAAGACAGACAAGCTCTATTCTGTGAACGGTACATTGGACTAGGCTTAGAAAGCACACTTGCTTACCACTAAGCCATGGCCCCGATGCTGCTATGAGCTATGGCTATAGAGTTTCTAGGTCTCTTCTGTATAGAGAGAAGACATATGACTCAGATATTAGGTTTATAAGACGACGTACCTTGTTGGAGGGGTGGTGTATTTTGTCCAGCTCTTTGGTGTGTATGTTCAGCACTTTGGGTAGTGACGCCTGGCATTGTCTGTCCCATTCCATGGGGGAGATTTGGAGCAGAGAATGGAGCCATCATTGGATTCGACATGTACATCGGTAACATTGAGTAAAATCTTTGAGCTGAAGACCAACATTGGTACTGCCAAATCCATTGCTGGAGCGTTTGGCTGTATTCTCTTACACTGTTATATTTCATCACGTTCATCCCTGGCCCTGGGGCACCAGAATTCATCCTATCCCCAGACATATATGCGCATCGCCTTTGCGAACTCTGGCTTTCAGATGCGCTATCTTCCGCCATCGTCACGTCCTATTTTATTTTAATCGTGCCAGAAACTGTCACCGTAATGAATTTTTACACTCTTTTGGCTAATTAAAACACCAGTCGTTTTTCAATAAATGTCAGAATGTTGTACATTCATTCAACTGCTACGATAAATACGAGGAAAACCAAAACAACAGATATTTACGTTTGCTGCTGTCAATACGAAACAACAACAACTTGACAGTCGCTCCCTCTATGGGAGAGGAAATTAAACCAAATAGGGGCGATAACTGAACAAAATCGATGGCTTTACAAAAATTTGACGCATACATGTTCTGTTCCAATGGTAGACCATGGAGTTAGTTATTGAGAGCTCCATGGTTAGACCTGGGATCAATATATTATATATACAATGTATTGCAATCCCAGGTTAGACTATATGTAATCGTAACCATAGATTATTTTTGGTGAAAACTAGTAAGAGAAAAATATTTTTATATACATGTAACCTATATAGGCCAAACCAAATTTATTGTTGAAGACTGTAAATCTATTAACAAAATTTAATTAGGAAACATTTTATTACCGATTTGAACGATTGATAATTTTAAAATATAATCTCGTAGGCAAATGTAATTTGTTCCGAACCCAGGTGAATACATGTTTGTGATTGATTGATTGATTGGTGTTTTGTGCCATGCTTAAGGGTATTTCACTTATATATGATGGCGGTGTATTCTAACTTGTTGAGTACGACGTTAAACACCCATCAAACAAACAAATCAAACCAACTGCCCTTAGCCAGAGAGCTGCATGTTTGTGAGAATGACAAAAATATAGTTGCTCTAAGGTAAAACGGTGGAGGTAGTGATGGAGCTTCCAGTTGCTACTTACGGAAGGCAGTGGAGTGTATTGGATGGGTAAAACAAAGCTAGTAGGCCCTACTTGCGGGGCTAAAGGGCAAGATGAAGCCTATCTGTGTGTCATGTCGTAATATTGCGACCTGTCCTATTTATGCCCTGTACGTCTTGCCAGTAGCCTAGCGTCGTGGGGGGTACCATGCTTCCATTGGGCGGACACACCGTCGTGCGAGTTAAGTGCGGCCTTAAACCCCAATCAAACTGGCCAAACAATCGAACGAGCCTCGTTTGATTGCTGGTCAGTTGATTGGGGTTTAACGTGAAGCTACGGTAAAACGGTTGATTAAAGCCAATTGCTTTATTGCTCGTACGATGCTAATTGGTATCACGCTGTTCAATGAGATAAGACTGAAATCTTTGAGGAATTTGAACAATAATCTCAAGATCGGTGATCAAAGATTAAAATGTGTTAATAGTAAGTAAAAGGCAGGATATACATTATTATAATGGATTTGTTGGTCACCACTTGCCATCCCGTGTTGTATCTTCGATAATTGGATGATATATTAATACTTTGACAGCATTCGAGAGACGATTTTGGTCTCTTCATTGCCACTCTTAATCAGCACGATCCTAACATTAAACTCCAGCCCATTATTAGCTTTGATAGCGTACATCTTTTAGAAGCTACGGTATACAAGGGTCCTAATTTACATCTTTGGGTTTCAAGGTGTTCACGATAACCTTGCTCTCAACATGATGCATTGGTCGACTTCTTGGCCGAATTAAAGCCAAAACCCTCAAGTCAACTTAACACGCAGTTATTCTTTCGACAAATGGCTGAACTAACTGCAAAACGAAAATGCCATAATCGCTCTGTGACGGTGTCGTGTATGTCATCAGAAAGTATGAAGTATATAAAGATACTTACCAGATTATGCCTCATTTGCTGGACAACGCGCCAGAAATGTTTATTATTTGGTATATGAGTTTGAATTGTGATTCAGAAATTGTAGTATACCTTATACATTGTAAAAAGGGTCTGAAACACTATGTTGGCGACACCAAAAATCCCCTTCAGATTAAAGCCAACAATCGTTTGAGTTAGATTAAAAGTCATATCCCCAAATGTTTTCATTTGATGAGGAAACAAAGGAGAAACGTTTCGAAAAAAAAGGCTTTTTGGATTAAAACTTTTTAAACGTTTTTCGTCCTCTGGGTTTCAATTGGGAACCAGGTAAGTGGAATAATTTGTTTTCCAGTATGATCAACCAGCTTTCCTACCTAAATCTTGCTCCTAAAATGTCTACTCTTTCACAAAACCCATTAGAGGAACTGGTTAAGGAGCATCTTTCCTCTGTATCAGACAGTGGATATGTTCATTGGTTAATTTCTATATCTCCGAAATAACAATTTTGTAGGCTGATTTACTCCTAGCCCACACCCAAAATCAGTACTTGATATACTATTGTAATGGTAACCTTATTTAGCCTTATCTCGAGATTAAGATCTATTTAGAAACTTGTCTCGATGAGTGTATCTAGAATGATTTATCGGTTTTTATTAATCAACATCCTCGTGCCAGTGGGATTACGTTTGAGAAATATAAATGACCCAAGACTGTCGTACTTTGTTTCGAATAAAAATGTAAAAAAACTAAAATAATATCAAACGTTCCTGTGACTGCCCTAACAGGCCACGCCTGTCAGTATAAACGAAGCTGCTGAGTCCAGTCGGCATACTTGGGTGCAGCCAGCTAAACAAAAACTTGGGCCACCAGCGCCAAATTAATTCATTTAAATCAATAATTTGTGTGGTCGAATTAATCTGTCATTAGTCACATATCTCTTGGATAAAAAATAAATAATATTAAAATAATCTTGGAAAGTTAAATGCATTAGACCGATAACATTATTGAACATAATAAAAGCAAATCTTGGGCCATAAAAGATTTTTTATATAAAAACTATTCGGAACAAGTTTAAAAAATGCTTTATTTGCTTAGCTTTTCATTTAATTATGTATTTCTTTCTTTTATTGAAATGTGGACCATTCAATAGGATTGTATTTTTTAGATTCTGCAAATATCTTTATAAATTTATATGCTTCGGTGACTTATTGTTTACTGAAACAGCCTTTGGGTTGCCTTTATATTTGTTTAAGTATCGGCTGAATGTGTAAATCGATAAAATCTGGCACTCACCATTTACAATTAAACATGGTGATTAATATTATACTGGAAAACCTAACTGACAATTTATGTTGTACATGAAAATTAATTTTGACCATTTGTATTATGTATGAAAATTCAACTTGAACATTTGACTTTTGTAATAAAACAAATTTGACCATTTGTGTTAGATCTGAAAACTAATGTTTGTTCTAATACTATATATACTTCAAAAACAAATTCACCATTTGTTAATATACGAAGACTAAAGTTATACAGAAAAATTCAACTTAACTATTTGCATTTAAACAGAAAACTCAATCAGGCAAATTACATGTCACTAAATTTGAACATGAATGTTATGCAGAAATTTACCATGTAATATATTGGAAAACGTGCTTTTCAAATAATAATAATTTGGTTATTTGTAAACTACTCACAAAAAGTGAAGGATCGCTTGCACCCAAAGTCATTACTTTAAGAAGAAAGAAGTAAATGCGTTGAAGTTTTGCAAACATTTAATTCAATGCCTTATTGAGAACGGCACAAAATTGCGTTCAATTTCGAGCAAAAAACACAACATCGCCCACTTTACAGGACTTATCAATTGAAAATTTGTATTATCTAAAAAATAACCTCAATTTATTAAGTAGTGTATGATGAGGCATGATGATGATGGCATAATAAATGCTGTAACATAGAGTCAAAATTAAGTTTTCGTTGTTCGGAATAACAGTGACTACTTGCGTTTTATGTTAAACTCTACAGTGGAACTAAAGTTTTGATCATTCGTAGTATATAAGGTCAGTTAATTTGCCCATTAGCAGAAATAAAAATAATCTTAAAAATATTTGTTTGTATTGTATCAGAAAACTCATTTTTCAATAATATTGCGTGACCACAGCAGGTCTTTTTGACAAGACTTATTCAAACATTAAGGATAATCGATATTATTTATCTTGTCGGGTTTTTTTCTCTGGCTTTAAATTATTAAATCAAACGCTTTTGTGGCATGTTTAAATTCATAGCGCAAAAGTTCTCCGCCAATGTGACGTCGTTAAAGCGAAGACATACAATCAATCCACGGTTAAGCAAATATTTCTGCAAAATTTATGCGAGAAAACGCCTGAAAATCTTGTAATCGTTCATACGGTCTCCACAAAGTAACATGCGCTATAGGCGTACAGCAAATCGAATAGGTATGAATGTGTCGGAGAGATTTCCTTGTGGCATGAACGAATCTGTCACGGAAAGAACACTCGAAGTACATGTGTTTAATATCGCTTTTATTATATTAGAAGTTCTGGCGGCAGTTTTCATTGGCTTTGGAAATAGTATGGTCTTGGTGGCCTCCTGGAAATTCCAGGAACTGCGAACCGGTATGAATGTTTATGTGGTATTTTTGGCCGCCTCCGATTTCACTGTTGCTCTGATAGCTCTGCCTCTTCATATGGCCATACATGCGTTTCCAATTCTAAAGAATATCTTTGTTATATGCATGCTTCGTTGCTGGAGTCTAGTTATTTCCAGCGGATCTTCAATGATGTTTCTAATCGTGATCTCCATTGACCGATATTTAGCTATTGAGCGACCTTTGACGTACACCAGAATCATGACAATAAAAAAGGCTAAGCTAATTAGCGTTGGGATATTGGTGTTGACAGTTTTTGGCAGTTCCGTTCCTATTTTAGGATGGAATAAATGGTCACGTTGTAGTGAGTGTTTTGCCAGCCTTATTTTCCCACATGTGTATTCAGTGGGCATTGTGCTCCTTATTTTCTCTGGCATTGGCTTGGTAGGAATTGTCAATGTCAAGATCTTCTTCACTGCAAATAAAGCATCAAGGGAGATCAACGCGAGAATGGCATCTTTTCCTGGACAAACTTCCGTAATAAATGGGAAACGGCGGATCGAACAAAAACGAGCCATAAAAGCTCTCTTGCTGATGTTTTGTGCATGTACTGTTTGTTCTCTACCGGTAGGAGTATTTCTCTTATGGGAGATAATCTCTCCTGCCTCGTCTCCTCGTCTCCAGCATGACGCTCTACGGATGGGAATAACTCTATTAGCGTTCGTAAATTCTGGGCTAAACCCAATCATTTATCACAGGAGGATTCTGGAATTCAACAGTGCGTTCTGGAAACTTCTTGGCCCAAAAGGCTGAATACTTCATTAACTCTAAGAGGGACAAAAATACACCCTGTTAAAATTTATATCGTACTTGGAACGGTTTCTAAGCGTCAAAACAAGTCATCACAAAACTTTCTGCAATAGGGTTACTGATGACCCCTCTGCTTTGGATGTGTGTCAGACTAAAAAAAATTAATTATTTCCATTTGAAAGTATTTCTGATTTTGTTTGTCACCATAACGTACATTTGTAATCATCAAATACCATCTAGTTTTTCAATGCGGGCTGCATGTTTGGGATAAATCCGCGCAACAACTGTCTAACCAGGAAGTCACGAGACATAGCTCTACATTTAGCCACGGTTATGTTTATGACTAAGCCGTCTATACGTAAGTCATGGAGGCTAGACGACGATGTTTGTAATCAAATACAATGTAATGTTCTCCATATTAACTCTGAAAATAAATTTATCTGCTTTAATTTTTTTGGACCGAATAGGCATCCATGAGAAGTGGATAATAATGTTTTTGACAGAAAGAATGATCTATCTTGACGGATGTATGCTATTTGTAAATGTGCGCTAAGTGTATAACCTGCTGGTGTATATATAGTAGTCGCGGCAGAGGTGTGTAGTTTTGGTCAATATTGGTGGCCCTAATCTATCGGATGATCGGATCTGTCTACATTTCTGTTGAATAAATAGTGGATATCCATATACGTTTGGCTTGTTTTCCCATCCTTTGAGGTCGAGTTTTTGGCGTATAATGTCTCAGAAAGCTCAGTATATAAAACATTATAGAGCATTAATACTTGAAAACCTAATAACAAAAACTTGAAAATACACATGCAGTTATGTACACTCTTACTCTGCATCTGTAAATACGGGTACGTGCTATGATAGCTCTCTGCATATGCAAACTCGCAAGTGCACGTTTAAAGGGCTGTCTGCCAGACGTTTCCTTTGAAGGACGAATCGTTCCCCAACATATAAAGGTGTCAAAAGACAAAGTCGTGTTTCAATTTCGATACCGACATGGAAAAAAAGTTAGGATCAAATTACTGTCAGTCCCTGCTATATAAGGGTGACAAAGTTTTAATATAACATTTTTGTTCACAATGGTGTGGATTTCTGAATAGTATTTCTGTCTGACATAAACATAAACTGGTGAATAAAGTGACAACCTTCAATGGAAAACGGAATCCGCTGTATTGTCAATTCAGCATAGACTGCCTTAACTATAATACATGGATTTAAGCATTCATAGGTCAAACTGATGTCACCAATCGTTGAAATGCTGTCAGTATAATATCGAATATCAAACATATTGTCAAGGTTTAGAAAGGTTTAAAGTATACCATTGCCCTTTATTGAACTGATTTCAACATTTTGGCACACGTTGATAACAGGAACGTCAACGACAAAAATGAAATGAAATATTTTTGTTGCAGGTTTGTAACTTTGCGTGTTACTAGAAATACTATTAAAAGTAAAATCCAGACTCAGTGTTTGATTGATAATCTCAAGGCAGACAAATTGAGCCCACCTTCCAATGGCGTCATTACCAAAGCCATGTATAGCTTGTCTAAGAAATATACATGTTTCCTTGGACTCGAAAAGTGACAGAGGGGTTAGGAGTAACAAACCGATAGGCGATCTAACCTCCCGGAATTGTGGCAGATTGTTTTTGTGTGTGTACTTAATGTATTCAAAATCTCATAAAATTCCGTGAACTGCGCTGTATAAGATGTTTCCGACAGGTGAATAGCTTAATGTGATTATCATCAAATCTTGCATCCATTATGTTTTGGCCTTACATGCTCTAGACGACGCTCTCTTTAACTACCTGGACTTTTCGATTTCCTTCAACGCCTAGACCGTCCCGTGTTCCATATTCTCCACGAACTGAGCCTTGTCTTCCCGTCACAGCTTAAGAATTGTCTTCCCTCTTTTCCGTAGGATTTTCTCAACTCCCTTCCTCCAGAGCCTGGACCATCAATTCTTGTCATACTTTAGAAGTCTGGGCCTTGTGTTCCATATGCTCTGTAGCTTGGACGGTCTTCTACGTACTCCACAGCCTAGCTAGAGCTTATCTTCCTGTCCTTTAAAGCCTGGCCCTTGTTTATTCTCACCTGTGCAGTATGGCTCTTCTTGTCTCTATCTCTTCGTTCATACCTGGACTTTCGCAGTAACCTGTTCTAAACAGCCTAAACATTATCGTCCTTTCTCTCTGGGCATTGTATTCAATCTTGTTCCCATCCTGGATTTTCTCGTCTTCCTTTCTCCACAGCATGACCTTGTGTTCCCCGTTTTCCACAGCTCAAACTTGTCGTCCTTTTACTCGGCGGCTTAGACCTGGTCTCCCTTTCCACCACAGTATGTATCTTGTTTAGTCTCTCCTTCACGAAATGAACCTTCTTGCTTCCCCGTCCTGTACAGCCTGGGGCCCGTTTCTCAAAGCGACCTTAGCTTACGTTTAACTTAACTGTCATGGCAACACTATGTCTTCAGCACTGGTCGCCATGGTGTTTAGGGTTTGCGTAAGCTAAGATCGCTTTGTAAAACGAGCCCCTGGTCATTCGATAACAGCCTGGGCCTTGTCATATCTTTTTCACAGCCTAAAACGTTAACACTATCTTGTCTCCGTCCCGCAACCAGGACATTGCGTTCCCTTTCCTTCACAGCTTGACAGTCTTGGTTTTTCACAGCCTAAACTTCCTGATCCCCATTACTCCCAGAGTCTTTCTGTCTCGATTTCCTCCATAGTCAGGACCGTCTTACTTCCAGACTTGAAATCAATCGGTATTTTGCCGTACATCATCAACAGCCTGGGCCTAGTTTCTCACCCTTCATCCCCAGTCCTTCTCTTTTTTCTTGCCCTCCACGGCCTTTTTGTCCACAAACATTCCCTCTACTCCACCGCCGTGGTCTTCTTGTTCTACACAGTCTGGAACTTTTTTGCATTTCCTATAATAGGCAGTCTGGTCATCGTGTCCTACAGGCTCCAGTCTTGATCTCCTCTTTTCACCCCCAAGCCTCCCCCTTATCTACATTACCAGGCTGTCTTCAGACGGTTTAAGGAGCCATTTTATTGCCCCTGCACGTAGCAACTATATACACAAATGTAAGGTCGTTTTAAGCGTCATACGTAGCAAAGATATAGGGGTTGGTCTTCAATCTGCTAAAAATGCTTTTCATTGCATTCCGACGCTTGTTCTTTGACTGTACATTACAACGGCTGAGATAATGTGAAAAGGCAATGGCTAAGTACACCAACAAATGAAAGGAGCTGTGCTGCAGGACAAATAGTTACGTCAAAATGTTTGTTTGGTTGAGGTTAAATGTTGTACTCAAGGGTATTTCACTTATATGACGACGAATTGTCCACTTCACAAGACACCTTGCCTTATTACGATGGAATACCGAGAGGAAACCTTGTTAGTCGGACTCAATCCGGTGAATGGTACATCGAAGTAGGATTAGTGAGCGCACACGCTACCACTAAGCCACGGCCCTATATCAAAATGAGACGTAGAATTCATTTGAAAGGATGCTCAACAGCCTATAGTGTATAAGTTTCGGGCTGAAGTTGTTTTTGTCGTATCCGCCTGTTTATATAGCTGTCTGAAAATTAAGGATGGTTTGAACGCCTAATAGAGGATTTGAATTGGATGCTTAAAAATAAACCTCAATCTGGTAATCCTCGAGAAAAGGGCCTTATTTTTTCAGAGGCCATTGTAAGTAAGGATTTGGTATAGCCGCTGATTAGTGCGAATAATTTAACACAGAGAAATTTCTTTCCGATAAATGTCGACTTTGCTGTTAAGCAACCGTATTCTCGCGAGAGTTTGTATTGTGGACGAGACTAAGACAACTCGCAACGTTTGCCGCAGATGATAAAATAAAATTTTTAAAAAGTGCAAAACAAGATGGCCCGGGTGTACCCTACAGCAATATCTCGATGTTAGAAGTAGAATCGATTTTGATTGTTGTGGTTAAACATTGTACTTATATATAAAGAAGGGTTTTCGACTCGTTACTCTATCTTCTTAACTAAAGGGGAAACCTTATAAACCCACCCACGTGGTAGCTGTATTAACCTCATGTGACACATACATAGGTTCAATGAGGGTATTCTAACGCGCTAGCAGTACATTGAATAAGGATCAGTAGCTCGACAATTTAACTACTCGATATTGAGACATGTTTTGGAACACTATGAACTGTTTCCTCAAAGTGGAATCACTGATTGTCAAAATAAAATCATAAACATTCATCGAAAGATTAACAATTGAAAAGCAAGAAAGAGTTTGATGTTGAATTGTAGTTTATTCTACAATGGAGTCCATAATAATATGTACCGTATATATGGTTTATAGCTGCACGAAACTGGAAGCGAAGTTACTACAAACTGATCAATATTATTTAACACAAACAACAACTGTCAACAAATATTGGGCAACTGGTTATCGATGATAGACATGAAATTAACACTTAAATGAACTGGTTACGTGAAATTAACACTTATATGAGCTGATTACGTGAAATTAACACTATATATGTATATCTGTATTTCTTCACTATATATGCATATGTATACCGTTGCACGTCAGATGAATCAATTTACTTGCGCATTACACATATATTTGTAGATGTTTGCACATGTTATGAGCATGTTATACACATTATATAATATGTAAACGTGTAAAATTCACACATTCACACACGATCAAATGTCCCACTGGAAGCACACCCCTCTTGGTGTGACAATAGGCGCATTCGACCGGACGTTTTCGATAAGCACGGTGAAAGCGTTGTCAACAATTTTGTTCGGCTCGTGCATTTGTGAAGTTTCGTTCAGTACGTAAAGTAAACGTTTTCCCCGTTAAATCGATCACGTGTTCAGTAAACATAAATCGAACAAATCTTAGACAACGACTTCACCGTGCTTTACAAAAACGTCTAGTCGAATGCGCCTAATGATATACGGGTCATGCTTGGAGACACGTCTAGATGAATATCAAAATACTTTATGCATGGATACAAGTCTAAATGAATATTAAAATACGCTATGCTTGCATGCAAGTTTAGATGAATATTAAAATAAGTTACACTTTTTTAATGGGTCTATTTTATACTTCACCATAATTTGCAGGCCTATGCAGAAAGCCTCCCCCGATTCTTTGATGTCAATAACTTCATTACATAAAATTGGCAGGTAAGTAAAAATGAGTTTAAATTTCACATTAAATAAAGCATGGCCAGTTATTTTAGGTTAGTAATGAGACGTGTCTTTAACGATAAATTGTGACCCAATGTTTTTTCCTCATTGAATTTACATTCTGAAAATGGAATTTCCTTTTAGGCGAAATATAAAAATATATTAAAGACAAATAAAGCAATCAAAGATCATTGAAAGATGATTACAAATGAAATGTATATACAAATAAAATACATGTAGCAATAAACTGATAGAATAACCACCCCGGCTAGCAGAGAATTATTCCGGCTACAACCAAATGTTCCCTCCAGTAAAACCCTCAAAGGACTGTACATCTCAAACCGCAATATCCAAGCCAGGTACACCATTGATTGGCTGCCTCAATATTATTAAAAACCAATCAGATCGCACGACATTAACAGATTTAATTATTCGCACTGGTACAATGGTAGTCTAGTTCAGAGACATCCCACTGCCGAGTTCTGGTTTTACCTATAAGAATTATCAACTATCTCCGGCTTATATCTATTACATAGAAAATTATTGTCATTGGCCGGGAAAGGCTAGGGTATGGCCTCATGATGAAACGTTGTCTCGAAAATGTGTTTGTTTGGTTGATTGGGGTTTAACGTCGTACTCCGTCGTTCCGGAGCGACAACATAGGACTCGCTCATATACCCGAGGGTCGAGCCGCGGGCCTCTCGAAAATGTGAAAAAGTGCTACGGATTTCGCTGCCTACTCGATACCATTTTGTCGCCATTAAGTACAACTTAGCTTTAAAGCACACTTTAACTTTGACAGGAACCTGCGCCATCATTGTCTGAACAGACGTCGCGAGGCAGACCTCTACTCTTAGCCATAGTTACGGGAAAATCCAGTTATTAAAAAAATGGAAATGTGTGATGTTGCTCAACATAAAATGGAACAATTTTTAAAAAAATAGAATAATTTAATTTGTTTGTAACTTAAGACAAATATGCTATTCTTCAGCTGTATCACATCATAGCTAAATATCGGTGTATTTATACAGCTGTAATTTGCCTGACAGCTGCAAATTGTCCGTAATTTACGGAATATCATAACACAAGATGGTCCAGGTTAATGACCCTGGGCCCACATGCACAAAGCCTCCTTAGGCTAAGATGAGCCGAACACTTGCGGTGAAACTTAAAGAGGAAAATTTAAACCCTTATACATGATGCTACGGTGGCTTTTTTGAAAGAGGTTCGTCTCCATAGTTTAGGCTTAAGATTTTGGACTCCACAAAGCTTTAACGGCCCTCACATTTCTCAGTTTTGAATTTTAACATTTAATATTTTAGCAAAAGTATTATTACGTTATTAAGTCACAATTGCAGGTATTAATTTAAAACTAAGTTAAAGCAAGTGGCACAAATATCAAATTTAGTATTTTGACCCAAGTCAGAAAATGCTTTGTGGGACCGACCCCAGAGATAAGTCTTTGTGGCTACTATAACAATAGGAATAAGGCCTGTCTCTAGATCACAAATAATATTGAATTCGTGTGGCTTTAAAGCACTCTGGGCTATTATTGGTTAAATATTCACCGGTGTGTGCGATCCAGAAAACGTGTTCTTTCGTGAAAATTAAATTAAACGGCAAACATTTAGTGCGAGGCTATGTGAACTTTGAGACAGTTTCGGCGTGGGGATCACGTGATAAGCTTTGGCAAGTACACTTGTCCCGCCAAATCTCGAGAAATTATGTTACCGTGAATATAGACATGCGACTATGTTTTATAAATCAATCTAGCCCACAAGTTTTCAAGGAAGAAAACGAAATTTTTTAAATCAACGTTTGGCCATACAGATTTATCAGAAGTGGTTAATAGACTTCTGGTTTTATATATATTGGGATATTCATTGGAGAAATGAGAATAAGTTCGATCCAATCAAAATGTAACAAAGAGCATAGTTATTACGATAAAGATGTTTAATTGTATTTAAAACATGTACCAAAGACAATGCAAAATAGTTTTGAATTTTATGCTTATTTTGTAACTCAAACGGACTCGCAATCGGATTGCCATTTAGATGTGTTAAAATACCGGACTCGCATGTACCAAAAGATAGAGTGAACTAATTATGACGTTTATGCCTGGTTTGAAAAACTCGAAAGTAACGAAGATGCTATCAAGTGAGTCAAGCGTTGGAGCTAATTGAATACCTGTTCATTTTGGTTTGAGATGATCCAGTCTGCCAAAGGTAATACTGTGTAATGTGATGCCAACAAGAAAACCATTGTAAAGCAAAGATAAGAAAATGCAAATATTAAAATAGCTGACAAAGCTTCCAGAAGCAAAGTGTAAAACATTAAAAAGAGCAAATCGTATATTATTAAAAATTAAAAACCAATAAAACATGAGCAGTAGCTTAGGTCCATCAATAACTTATGAGCAATAATAATGTTGGTATATAAGGTACATAAAGTCAAGGAAATCCATTCACTTTATAACAACAAAAGTTTAATAGGAAAAATCTTGATTTACTTTATGGTTATGTCAGTTAATATGTGACGGTAGCATACTCCAATAATACACACTTATAAGACAAATATAATCATAAAATGTGCAATGGGAAAAAGAAAGTTCCTCCGATGCTATTAAGCAGACAAAAAGTGTATCCATGACTGCTCTTTTCACATTGGCCGAGGTCTACACATTGTCCTTTATAGTACGAGAGACTCAAAAAAGTTTGATTGATTGATTAGTGTTTTCAGCCATGCTTAAGGGTATTTCACCTATCTCATAAACTGACAACTAAATTGTGAGATTCTGACCAACACTTGAATGCATTTTTGGGGTAAAACCAAAGAATCAATGGCTTGTCTACTGCCTTGCAAATTCAATCCTTTCAAGATTGTGTGGGATTTGTTCAACTGATTATTTTTAATGCCACACTCAAGTGTGTTTCACTTAATAAATATGACATACATGAATGCAAGCGGCAAGAATAAACTTGATTTATGGGTTATATGACTTTTGTAATAACCATACTGTATAAGTGGCAAGAATAAATTCATTGATGGGTATTTAAAGCTGGGCTAAAATGTAATTCACTTATATGAGGATGGTGTACCAATTCACTTATATGAGGATGGTATACCAATTCACTTATATGGGGATGGTGTACATATTCACTTATATGAGGATGGGGTACCAATTCACATATATGGGGATGGGGTACCAGTTAACTTTTATGACGATGGTGTACCAATTCACTTATATGGGGATGGGGTACCAATTCACTTATATGATGATGGTGTACCAATTCACAGATATGAGGATGGTGTACTAACCAATAAATACCACAATAACATGAATATAAAATATGAAGCTATATCCCTCCACTGAAATTCATGTTCACTCTGTGCCGTTTAAAAACAAAGTGACTGTTAAAGCTTGGAACATACGTGTACTGCTCTAAGACAGGTTGTGAAACTGGAATGTTTTGGTGAGACAAATGACCCTGATGATTTTCCACAGCTCTCCGAATTACATGTAAACCATTTCAAACTTTTTAAAAAATTTGTTCGTTTTAAATGAATCGGGCCTTAGTATAACGACAATATAAAAGCAAAATGGCACATGGCAGAAATATAAATATAACCAGATAGATAAGGGCTCTATGCTGTACTTTTTTCACTCATATTACAGCATGCCAGGGCAAAGGGTAAAGGAAACACGCCTGCATGTGGCGTGGAGTGTGAACAAATGATCCCAGAAGATCCCATTAAAGAACTTATCCCAGAAGAGGATAATCAGAAGACACCTACAAAGACGTCCCAAACAGATCAGCTTTGGATTGCCCCTTAGTTCCCAGAGCGCAAGGGCAACAAGAAACTCCTCCAACCTCCAGCCATACCTATATAACCATACAGTTCAACATATGTATCAATTCACAAACAATGAAATATTCACAATTCTACAGAATAAACAAAAAGTAACAAGGAGTGTAGGAACATTGAGCATGAACAACACAAAACTGTACAATTAGGAGGGGGCTTCACAACTCCCGTTTCTTTTGCCGTTTCTGTTCCTGCTTCACCTCAGTAATGTCTTCATAACAATGGTTTTGTAAAACCCTTTTCTTAACGGCATAAGCACTTTCCTGCTGTCCATTTTTCAAATCGGTCACTTCCTCATATTCATGGCGTCTGAGCGGTGGCACATGGCTGCTAGCCGCACCATTCGCCATGGGAGCAGCATTCCTTTTTTTTAACGCCTTTTTCTTAGTGTCCTCTACAGTTTCATAATTAGGATCAAAATCCGATTCGCTTTCTAATTCAGGCACATCCTTTACGCTCTGGTAACCGAAATCAATAGAAAGGTCATGGTCACTCTCTATCGTGGCTAATGGAGCAGATCGTCTATTCTGAGCCATACGATTGATGGCACCGGTAACACGACGCACTTCAGCGAGTCCTAGATTTTCCTCCACTGATCTTGAATTTGGAATTGCTTCTCGCTCCACAGCCTTGAAACGTGATCGTTTGCTAGACTGTGACACTATGGCATACCCCTCTTCATTATGCTCAGGACCAGTGTCTGTTTGTTTCCTCTGCTCCCCCTGGTGGGTCTGACGGAGTTGGGGCAGACTAGCCACTGGGGGCGGGGCAGGAATGGCTGAGTCTCCAATGGGAATAGGAACTGTGCTTATAGTCTGATAACTTCCCCCTGAAACAACATAACAAACTGTTCATATTTGATTAATTGATAAATTGGTGTTTTATGCCATGCTTAAGGGTATTTCACTTATATGACGCTTGTGTATTCCAACAATAATTGACACAAGCACAACCAAGATGTGAAGCTATTGCATGATGTTCGAAAGATAACATTCCCCCAGTTTTAAGTGAAGACAGCACAGTGAAAAACCAAATACAGGTAGCGTTTTTGAGATCTGATTTTTATTAGATTGTCAGACTCTCTTACCAATAAACTATTGCAAGGTTCAAAATATTAAATAAATGATTAGTGTTTTACATATGAACAGTTCATTTGCAAAAACAGATAACTCCATTTTCCCCAATTTTTTTAAATCTTGATTTTCGTCTTATATATTCAGGTAATATCTATCAATTTAAAGTTGCATGGATTCGAAACCATAGAAGTGACTTAACAAACTAGGAGAAATTAAAGAAATCTATCTTCATTAAAATTGTGAATTTAATGGAATTAAGAGTAATTTTTTCGCAAAAGAAGACAACTCCACCCAACGCATTCTTAGCAAAACCAGATAACTCCAAGATCGAATTTTGGGCATTAACGTATGTTACAAGTTAATGTATTGATAAAATAAACACATATTGCTCTTAGAACTGCAAACACTCATTGCCATCTGCATCATTTCATATTTAAGACGCCACCGGCACATCCCAAACATGTGACGATAATGTCAATTTAGCAACCTGTACCTATGTAAAATGTACCAGATTTTTTTCTTA
>JARFOD010093158.1:0-17506 GCA_031763545.1 Mopalia muscosa | reverse complement strand
AAAAGAGATTGCTTTCTGTTGCCCTGGTGTTCGCAGAGCTAAAGGGTAACGGGAAGCAGATTTGTTTGTGATGTTCTATATTTGGGTCTGGCGTCATATAAGTGAAATACCCTTGAGTACAACGTTAAACACCAATCAAACAAACAAACAAACCTATCATTAGAAGATTAAACTTTATACCATAGTGTTAGCCAGAGAGGTGTCTTTGAGACACCCAAGAAGTCATTTGAGATGCCCTGTTTCGGTCAAATTTACGCAGGGAAAAATAGGGGAACAGTAAAATGAGACCCCCTGTTTCTGTATAAATCATGATTTGAGACAACCTCTTCTTGATTTCTGGCTAAAACTATGTCTAGACATGAATTATATAAGAATGTGTCGAGGGTGGTTTCCTTCACCCATTGGGCTGGCTAATCATCATATAAGTGAAATATCCTTGAGTACGATGTTAAACCCCAATCAAACAAACAAACAAACAAAATCTGAGCAGAAGGTTGTGAAGGAGCTTCCTGTAGCCCTAAGTTTGTTTGATTGGAGTTTAAAATTATACTCAAGGGTATTTCACTTATATGACAACTAAATGTCCACTTTAATGGTACATTGAAGCCTTGGCCACGGACCCTGTTGCCCTAAGAGCTTAGCGGCAACATTAAGCCGATGATTTTGCATTACATGTACATGTATCAGGGCAGTATCCACTATCCAGAGCCATTTTGGTTATGGAAACAATGGGCGGCCAAACTATTTCAAGCCCAATTTAATGTCAATATATTACTATTTGCAAAACGTCTGTTTAAAATCAAGCTAAAAGTGGATTCAGAATCGGAGTATGGTCTGAATAATTTGGGATAAGAACGTGGGAAATTTTTCTAGAAACTGCCCTATGTATGTCTTGTGAATTTCCTGTGTTTGGCGCCAGTGGTGTTGAGAGTGGTTTCCTCACTTATTTGGCTGGCGTGCCATAATATGAGTGAAATAACCTTGAGTATGGTGTTGAACCCCTGTCAATCAAACAAGCAAACTCTATAGCCTCTGACGAAAGAAGACACGGATTGGCAGAACAGGGGATCCGATATTATAAATATCCCAATTATATCCCTCTATTAGTCGTTTCATGTCTAAAACGTTACTCAGACTTCCGTTTCATTTGCTTTTAAGTTGGTTTTGAGACAGATAGTTAAATGGCTGAGGCTTAAGATTTTTGTGTTTGTTTGATTGGGGTTTAACACTGTACTTCAGGTTATTTCACTCACATGACAGCATCATGCATGCCAGCCCAATGCGCCAAGGAAACCAGCTGTATAAGCTTACAACTGGCAACAAACAAAAGCATCACAGGACAAATACAGGACACTCAGTCATAGGACAATACAAACACATCTCAAACATATCAACTTCCTGTTTCTCTGTAGCTCAGATATCACCATAGCAACAGGAAGATCCCTCCAACCACTCACCTGATGATTAAGATACAACATTAAGCTACTGATATTTCCCAAATGACATGACCAATTTGATTTCCTTTGCAGTGACCCTTTTCTGGTTATCCTCAAAAACAACCAACTACTTTTGTCAGGGAATAAATACAAAGTGATTTATAACTAAGAGCTGACCATTTATTGAAAGAAAAAAAAAAAACCCATAAGCTATCAGTCATTTTGAAATGTCTATAAGTATAAATGAAATTTTATTTTCATGAGACAAAACATGTTTAAAAAGCATGTTTTTGACAGTTGAAATGTTGTTTTTGTTTTTGAAATTTCTAAAAATTCATAAAACAGCGATTTTAAAATTTCATTTGAACACAATGAGCTTTATTCATCTCATTGCCGTACATGACAACAGCAAACTAAAAACTTAGCAGGTGTTCCCCTTTAAGGTGTTTAATCGCTCTTGCACGTCATAAAAACTGTAGAGAAGTGTTGTTTATCACACCCCTAGTCACATGTATGAGGAATAATTATGTAATTATGTCATCCAGGTATTGAGCTGTGTAAAAGAAGATATCCTTAGGTAAAGAACATGTTAATTTTACTTTCTAAAAAACACATGTCCCTCTGTTGACCTCAGGTATATGATTAGGGTAACGGCTTAGATGTTATAGTGTTTTCATTCTTATCTTACTTTGAAGTACAGTCCATGGGTTCAATCCCTCTGTCCACCATCAGACAGGGCGTTCTACAATGCACCATTTGATTACGTCCGCACAGCCAATGAGTGGTCTGAAACCTCATGGCAGGGCTTCAACAGAAATGGTTCCCCCCGTGAGGGAGCGGGTGGGCCATGGCCCTGCAGAATACTCCCTCGGCTTCCTCAGTCGATTGTAAGAGGCGGGAAAAGAGGTTGCTTTCTGTTGCCCTGGTGTTCGCAGAGCTAAAGGGTAATGGGAAGTGGATCTGTTTGTGATGTTCTGTATTTTTGTCCGTCGTCATATAAGTGAAATACCCTTGAGTACGACGTTAAACACTAATCAAACAAACAAACAAACAATCAACAGAAATAGGGTGCGTTGCTGTGGATATCAAATTGATCCTGGCAAAGACGCAGCTACATTTGAAAAAGGGACTTTACGGTGATCTCCTTTATGGTTATGCTTGGTCCCTTGGTTCATTTTGTGGGAAAATAGCCCATTAATAATTTTTTAAAACAAATATATCATCAGCCTCCTACCATAATTGCCTAACTCATTTCCCACAAAGATTACATAATGGCTATATAGGACTTAGGCAAATATTGCAATGATTCCCACAAGGATTACATACTGGCTTTATAGGACTTGGGCAAATATTGCAATGATTCCCACAAGGATTACATAATTCCTATATAGGACTTAGGCAAATATTGCAATGATTCCCACAAGGATTACATAATGGCTAGTAGGACTTCTAGGCAAATATTGCAATGATTTCCACAATTATTACATAATGAACATCCTGTGAGTTAGGCAATTTAATGTTTGAGTCAAGCATCCTGTTTCTCTGCAATTATGATTACTGACCTAGGTAGTTTTGTATAAAATGCAAAAGTTGATTGGTGGATGAGTTTGGCAAAAAACAGAGATATGCTAGCAGGCTTACAATTATAGAATTATACAAACATCAATCATGATGGCATACAAAGCAGTTATTGTAAACAGGCAGCATCAATACATGGATAATAGTACCGCTTGTGAAAATATAAATTTTCTCATCACACAAGTTGAAAGATTCATCACATCCATCAAAAACCAGTAGATGTTCTTTTATTTTATACTGAAAATGGTTATGCAAACTTAATTTATGTACTTAGATGGAACTTAAAGTAGTTTCATATTTTCACAGTAGCGATGCCACAAACATCAATATCTCACAGGCCCTCAGCCGTGGCTTAGTGGTAGCGAGTGCGCCTCTTAATCTGAACCTGCTTCGATTAAACTTTCACTGGATCGAGTCCGCCTGTTGACCATTAGGTATATGAGCGAGTCACATGTTGTGGCTCGGACAAGCATGGGGGTGGATTTGATGAGGTTTCTTCCTGGTTTTAAACCGTAATAACGCTGTGTTCAGTGGACAGTCTGTCGTCATATAAGTGATATACCCTTGAGTAGGGCGTTAAACACCAATCAAGCGAACAAACATACATTAATATCTCACTTATATGATGTTTATTTTTCTGATAGTCACATCATTTGCAGGTATCTCAATGAATCAGAAAATTTAGGCGAGTCATGCACCACTTTTCAACATTTAGATTTAGGTGAGCCAGGGAGAGTTTTTAATGTTAACCTAGCTAAAATTGACAATGATATTCAATTTAATAGGTGAGTCAGCAGTCACTCTCCTTATTCTCAAATTGGGGGAGGACAAGGTGAGTGATCACTCTCCTATCATTGAGAGGCCAGATTTGGTATAGAATACAAGGGTATGTCATATAGTGACCCACCCACGCATTCAGTGGTTATTATTGTAATGTTAATAGATAAACTAATAACTGACAGGTGTTACTGAGGTAATCTAAAACACTCAGGTGTTCTCTCTCAGAAATTAACAGGCAATATTTGTATATAAGACCTACACATTACATCAATGGCTTAAAACCAGACCTGCCCATGTGAAGTTTATTGGATTTTTTTCCTGCCCAGGGGACCAATGAGCTAGAACACCAACATTTTCACAAAATTTTTTAACAAAAATCTAAAAGATGGCTTCAATACATGTATTTGATATTATGATTTTATAGCCAAGATGAAACTTTTGGCCTTCTTTTTCTCAGAATGTAATTTTTGATTGATTCATTGGTGTTTTACAGTGTTTTTAGCACAACAAGATATGAAGCATTTAAATAATGTTGGAAAGTTAATTTCCCTCCGTTGATAAGTAATGACAGCATTGCTACTCTTCAAACAAACTGCCCTTAGCCAGAGGGTTGTAATTTTTTAAAACATGCGTCATGCAGGTATGTGCATGGTTTTAAGACCTCGATATGTAAATGTGTGTGAAAGATAAGAAAACTGAAAGCTTGGAAAGGCAAAATTTCTCAGAAAATGCTTCTGACCAGCAGATTTCCAGTCCTAGCTTACCATCAGGTATATGAGTGAGTTACATGATGTGGCTCTGGCAATCGCAGAGGATGTTTTTAAAAGATTCTCTCTCAGTTTTCCACAATAATTAGACGAGCAGTGTGAAGTGGACAATCTGTCGCCATGTAAGTGAAATATTCTTGAGTACGACGTGAAACCCCAATTAAACAAACATCCAGACAATGTCTGTGTGTTTTATACTGAGCCGTTAAAGGGACATGGTACAAAATAAAAAAAGACTTTTTAACGCGTTTTCTTGACTTTATTGGGTGGTGTGCATGAGATAAAAAAAAAATGTCTAACAACAAGCATGTCCTTTTTAGGGTTCCAATATAATAATATGAACAGTTTACGTTAACAAACATCAAATCAATGAATTATTTGAATGGAATTGATGAAGAAATGTTGTTTATTTCAGTCGGTCAAACCACGGTCTGGGATATTTTGTTTCCTGATAGAAGAAGCAAGGGAGACAACTTCTGTAGAGATGCAGGACCATGAGCACACGTTTGTTCTCAAGGTGAGATCTTTGTTACATAAATACTACATATTTTAGTTCAGAAGATTTTTCAAGTTGAAAATATGCATATATTGAAAAATATATATAAATAAGCACATAAATTAAAAATACGTATTTTAATATAAAAAAATGCTACGTTAGCATACCTGTGTCTGTGCACACCATTCTCCCTGTGCGAGAATCCGGACACATTCTGATGTGAGCCTCTGTACATGTAGCTCAGTCGGTAGAGTGTTAGGCCTGTAACCCAAAGGTCTTGGGTTCGAATCTCGGTGGAGGCAGGCAAATTTTTTTCTCTTCATTTATTCAATATATAATTAAAATAATAATGATAAATAAATATTTAATGTAGTAAATTATTCTGAAGAAAAGTTGGTAAATGAAATAAGTAAGAAGTGTTGTTGTTGTTGGTTTTCAGGGTGAGGGTAACATAGAGTATGTGGTGGAGACCAGCAGTAAGGAGGAGGTGAGATCCTGGCTTGCTATGCTTCACACCTGTATGACCAGACAACAGTTAGACAGCACGCTCACCACACTACCTGAGGCGTAAGTATCATTAACAAACCTTGAAATTAAAAAATACCAAAACAAACAACGTGTATAGAATCTGGTGAGAAATTTTAACCTGAAAATTAGTGGTCGCAAGAAATTTTACATTTTTTCCAGTGGTGCCTGTGCGTTTGCTAATCCTTCGTGATGTATGGTCCTCAGGGTTCGAGTCTGTCCATCGACCCATGATTATAGGCTACATGTATGAGTGAGTAACAACATGTGGCTCCTGTAATCCTAGAGTGGTTTTTATGAGGTTTCCCCCAGTTTTCCACCACTATAAGACAAGGAATATTGTGAGTTGTTTGTTTGTTTGATTGGTGTTTAACGTCATACTCAAGGGTATTTCACTTATATGATGACAGACACAATTACAGAACATCACAAAAGTGGACGATCCATTGACATATAAGTGAAATACCCTTCGATACGACCTTAAACACTTATCAAACCTACATGTACATATAAACAAATTACATTTAGGTTATAGATGGGTCAAATACAGAGAAGACATTTTCTGTGCCTTGTGCTAGCCAGTCAGAAGTTTTTTTTTATTTCCATTTGCAAAACTAAGTGTTTTTTTGTCTTGTCTTCGGCAGATGTCATTATTATAACCTTGAAGGTTTCCTTTAGTCTGTTCATAAGTTAAGCTATGACATGAATTGAAGTGTCAGGTTTAGGGTTAGTGTTAGGGTTAGGTTTACTATTAACCCTAACTCACGTATGTCTTACATGACGGATAGCCCTTTCCTTTGCTCATCATCTTTCATGTAAAATGACCAGGAGTGCGATGCAAAAGCCTGATCTCCAAGTAAACAGGGATTAGCTGATTCCAGTTTGTCATTGATGTTTTTTTTAATATATTTATTCCCCAGGCGACCAAGGCTGCCCACTGCCCCATCCTCTACTGGCAGAGATGTCAACAAAGGTAAGATTATAGCAATAGGATTGGCCCGCAGTCGTCGTTTAGTGGTTAAGAGTGTCTGTCTACTAATCGTACTTCAATGTACAGTCCACAGCCTCATATCGGTATGTTGGATCTCAGATGTATGAGTGGATCACATTATGTGGTGGGCCCGGGGCGGCTGCTTAGTGGTTAGCGAGTGTGCTTTCCAAGCTTACTGCAGTGTACCATTCACAGGATCGCCCCTTATGTATAGAAGTTGGTCATAAGATGTGGCTTCAACAATTATGGCATTGGTTTTTACGAGGTTTCCTGTAGATTTTCCATCATATTTAGGCAAGGAGCAGTGTTGATTGGACAATCCATTGTCATGTTAATCAAATACCCTCAATTGCAATGTTGAACCCTAATCGATCAAACAAACAACTAAGCATGGAGCATTTCAAATGAATTCATTAAGAATTTGATAAGAAATGTTTGTCTTGAATTGACGGTATGTTGGTGTTGTTGTATTGATTCCTTGACCATTATTCACCGTTTTGTTGTTATTGTTTGTTACAGAATCGCCTGACTTCGTTTTGCGCCGTCGCTCTTCCCACACCAGCATGGATCATGTCCCAGAAGTCCCACCGAGAACCGTCTCGCGACCTCTCAACTCTTCTGGCGTGGCAAGGTCATCCAGTTTGTTATCCGGGTCATCAGAGTTAGCCGGGTCACCACGACCTGACAGCGTTCTAGGTAAATGCCGGGTTTCTGCTGCCCAGTACAATTTTGGTCTGCTCAACATGTTTTGATTCATATTGAGGCTTGAAACCAGCCCTCAATATCATTGACACTTATTTGAAGCTCTTCAATAATTATGTTAAATAAATGTCAATGATGGCGACATCCAGATAATTCTTACATGGGCACATGGGCATATGGGCACAAATTATCCTGCTAGCTAAGGGCAGGCAATCTCCACCAGTGCCTCTGTTCCTTTCTCTTGTCATTGTGTCGGCCTTTTACGTTCATCCTGCAACATCTGTCAACATGGCCGACAAAGGCAAGCAGATAGCCAAATTGAAACAATGTCCAAGAGCAGAGAAAAAACTGAAGTTTAGCGAAAACGGTCGGTATATTATGCCGTAGGGATATTGTTGTCACAATGTCCGTCTGTCCATCCGTATAGAGGATGTGAACAAGATATTAACAATTCCTCGCAGGGTTTTCAAATTTAAAATACACAATGGTCTTGCACTAAACTACATTCCAATCAAATTTCTGGTTTCCATGGCAACATTATGATACATTTTAATAATAATAGTATACCAGACGACGCGAATATGTTTAAAACCATACAGCTTAACGCAGAGTTTAAAAATTTGGAAGCACATTGGTCTTGCGTTTAACTACATACCTATTTAAAAAGGGGTTATTCCAATTAAATTGTCTGTTTGTCTGCCCTCAGTGGGTATAGGGCCTACTGGCGTGAACAAGAAAACACAATATCACTTAACAAAGGATTTTCAAATTTTGAAAACACATTGGTCTTACACTTCACTACATTTCTATTTAAAATAGGGTAATTCCAATCAAATTTGTGGTCCGATAACCGTTAGATTCAACTATTTCCATGATTAAAGCATGTTACATGTGTGGCGTTTAACACCAATCAGTCAGTATTGAATATTCATCATTAACAGCCTCTGAACTGAGATTAGAACATAAATAAAATTATGAATTACAAGAGAATATTTTCACACAACAGGATAGAGGTCTGCTTTTCTGGAAAACGTTCTGAAAGATTAATTCTCAATGTCCCTTGTTGCAACATGCAACATTACTATTATTGCATGTCTTTGGCAGTCGTTGGGATAGTTTTGATGAGGTTTCCTTCAGGGTTTTTCACTAAAGTTAGGCACAGAACAGTGGAAGTTGATATTCAGTCATTATGAAAGTGAAATACCCTGGAGTACGATGTTAAACCCCAACAGTATCAACAGAAATCCTGCAATGTGGTATCTTTTTAAATGCCAGCGCGGTGTTTTAGACTAATCAAAACAACGCAATTTGGCTAAAGGTAAAACAAATAGTCTTATTAAATAATTGACTTTGTTTCACAATGGTACAATATTAAGCTGACAAATATTCATACACATAATTTCAAACTGTTTTTGATAGGCTCAGAGGTTTCACGAGACGCGACTGACGGGCAGATAGATGTGTTGCTAAGGCAGTATCCATGGTTTCACGGAACCTTGTCACGGGTAGAGGCGGCCCACCTGGTCTTACAGCAGGGCTCCACGGGACATGGCGTCTTCCTCGTCAGACAGAGCGAGACAAGGAAAGGCGAATATGTTCTCACCTTCAACTTTCAGGGCAGGGCAAAGGTCAGTCTATACTAATTGTTCAGTTTCATGGTCATTGCTGTAGTGCGCCTGTCAACTTCAGGACTTCACAGGATTCCCAGAATCGCTGTTTTTTTTTTACCAGGTGCCCTATCAGTTTTCCATTGTATTTTAGAAAGGAACAAAAGTGAAATGGATCTTTCATCATGTAAGTGAAATCAGGCTTTCCATTAACTTTTGAAGTAGGAGGCTAGTTTGTAAAAGTAGGAGGCAGACATTTGCATTTTGGGATTTTTGCCAAGTGAGGTGATTTTGGCGGGGGTTCTGAGGTTTCTAGAAGACTGGAGATAAATTCTGAGCGATTACAGAGCTAAAATGTTAGAATTCAATTTCAGATTTTAAAATGGTTAATTTCAATTTTTTTAAAATTATCACTTGGGTCAGTATTTTTGTACTTTTTAGAGTATGTGCTTTAACTGGAAAATCTCACAAAATCCATTATTTTAGACTCTTGTATGCACACATAAATTACATTCACCTTCAATCAGCTAGAATTGTTAAAAATAAAATTAATTTGTTTCAGGTTCAAGTTTTTTTTTTTAAGATAACTTTATTGGTGAACAAAAGAATAAATAAAAATAAACAAAAATGGATTGATTGCTTGGTGTTTAACACAGTAAAGCAACCTTACACACTCAGTTATATAAAACGTTAAGTAACTGCCCCGTTGAAAAAATCACTGTTCCTACCGAGTTTGGACAATATGTTTACTGCTCAAAACATAAGCCTACTGTTCTTACCCCAGGACAGGTATTTTAAAAAACCGGATACTCATATATAGCGGACGATTTTCCAAGTCCCGGCCCCATTGCTATGTTTTCCCTGTTAAAACAATCGCTTATAACGGACTTTGTATATAACGGACCCAAACTGCTGATATACGCGAGTTTTACTGTACATGTTAAAATTTGACCCCTGACTAGCGGTAGGGTCCTTAAGGCATGTCCATATACCATTTTCAGCATACATGGAAAGGCCTTGCGGTAAATTAAAACACAGAATTAAAACATCCAGGTGCTTGGGTTCAATTTATATTGTTTATTGTAGGATGGGAAAATCTTGTGAGCAACGGATCGACATTGAACTGTGCCTTTTGATTGTTTGGCTGTGATTTTGAAGCCAAACCCTTTTAATGTTCTCTTTGAAATCGTGCAGCTCAAAAACGTGACCCACAAAATGCGCAGTGTTAAAATCACGTGACATCAATGATGATACGAAAGTGAAACTAATGAATTGACTGGCAGTTGCATGCAGCTCGATCTACATTGAAATCATACAAAGTTCCCATCTAACAGCGGTACAAAGTCTATTTCTCATAAGTTGTTGATAAAATAAATATTTATCTTTTTTATTTTAAAAAAAAGTTTTAGAATCACTTGTTAAATAATTCGTCTCCCCAAGGTTAGGCTAGCCAGTATAGATGATCACGCGGTTATCTTATAAATATGTATTAGCAAAGGAGTGAGGTATAAATCTATACTGGCTTCCGATAAGCTGACCTCTTTCCGCACGTGCGCTGTGGCTAAGGGACCATATTCAAAATACTTACAGATACAGAAAATAGTATAGAACTACGCACACAGTTATTTATGTTTCACATCAAATAATAACCAACTGTTGCCATGAGCTTACGATTTTATCATTGTTAAATGAATCAATGATTTTAACACTTCATAAGCAGCATAAATATTGTGCTAATGTATTTATGACAAATAAAACAATTTTGAGAGAAATGCTGCTGGGACGTTTGTTACATTTGACCCCTGGCACTCAGAGACAAGTCCTTGACTTTCGCCTCCATGCAGCATTCACATGTTTTCGTAGAGAATGCCATCAGACTTTCAGTTTCACAACCACAACAGCATATGGGAATTTTCGGACTTACCAAGTACAAAATTATGAATTCAAGAGCTGCATCATTTTATTGTTCTATCTTCTGCTTATAGTGCAGAGCCAAATCAGACAATTAGTCAGTCTTAATGACTAGTTTAAATGAGTAAAAAAAAAAAAAAAGTTTCTGTATAAAAGTAGGCGGCGATTGCGGCTGAAGTAGCCAACCGAAAATCGCCGGTTCTTATTGAAAAGCCTGCTAGAGGGATACAGCGATAAAGCAATGCTCTTGCAATCGGTAATCCAACAAAGCAAAAAGCGGCTTTGCAAAAAATGCTTGGTAGCAAAGGCTGCCAAAGAGCTCGCCTGTTATGCCAATGAAAGGGAATGCATTCCTTTTGCCTTAAAGGTAAAAATGCAAAGTGATTTAATATCTATGCATAAAGCCTGTGTAGAGTAATTGATATGCATGTAATTAGCTGAACTGATAATGACCGTCTCCCCCCATGTTGTGTGACATTTGCCCAAAAT
Organism: Mopalia muscosa; assembly: GCA_031763545.1. NCBI lineage: Eukaryota > Metazoa > Mollusca > Polyplacophora > Chitonida > Mopaliidae > Mopalia > Mopalia muscosa. Next base: position 6,224 of record JARFOD010093158.1, on the reverse strand, counting down.
TTCAGGACAATTGTGCTATTTAGGGTCATGGTGTTTAACGCAAATTTAATTAAAAAGCTCGTTAAAATAATTAATATGCATACAATTAGCTGAACAGACAATATCCCTCTCCTCTTATGTTGTGGAACATTTACCCAAAATTTTAGGAAAATCGGGCTATTCAATTTGCTGTTATGGTGTTTAACGCAAATTTACTAAAAAAGCTCGTTAAAATAATTAATATGCATATAATTAACTGAACAGACAAAATCCCTCTTCTCTCATGTTGTGGAACATTTACCCAAAATTTTAGTAAAATCGGTCTGGTCAATTTGGATATATAGTGCTTAATAGTTAAAGCAAATTGTATGCCATTTTGTAAAACAATATCACCTAATGAGCATAATTAATATTCACAGAATTCCATATAATTTTAATCATGTCTTCCTTTCTTGTCAGGTAAACTGTGTATAAAATTTCAGAAAAATTCCCTCCGTACATTTCATTATAGAAGCCTTTACATGGCTGACGCCGATGCCGATGCCAGGGGTATGACATAAGCTTTCCTTACTTTGTACAGGCGACCTAAAAATGACTGATTGAACCGGCCGCAGAAGCAAATATAAATGACAGATAAACAATCTTCTGATGGAATGAACTGATATAAAGCAATATTATGGACCACAACTAAATTTGCTGCAAATGTAATTACAGAAAAAGGCAGACTACTTTGGTTTTCCAATAAATAGCTTGTAAAAAAAAAATTAACCATAGCATTTTGTCCAGACATGTCCGATGTGCAGCCATTATTTCGACCCCTGCCATAGTCCTGGTTATAATTTGCATGCGCACACATGAATATTTTTAAATCAAAATATGATTCATCCGACTAAAAGTTGTAGCGTGCTACAGAAAAAAATTGGCTCAAACACAATGTAGAAAAAATAATAAGTTTATGACCTATCACTATTATAACTATTAGTATTCTTATTTATCTAAACAGAACTCAAAGTACATAAACATGTTAAAACCAAACCTACAATATACCTTGTAGGTTTGGTTTTAACATGTTTACTTCCTTCCATGGCATCTATTTAATTTATCTGCACATTTGGCAAACCTGCACTGCACCCAAAATGTATGTTCAATGTAAATAATGTAGTGGGAAGCAGTATAAGTAATATGCTCAACGCTCCCATGGGAATAAAGCTTATATATAAAAAAAAATAGGTTTATGTCCTGGTTATCTTGAACAGCACAATAGTCCAACAGTCCAACTCAACTCAATCCTGTTCATAGCAGTTCTCCCCCCAAAAAACCAATCAAGCTCTCTCCCATTGTTCACATTGTTAGTCCAGCTGGCCTCTCCAAACATATATCTGATTTTTCTATGGTTTTTTTTGGATACAAAAATCAAAATTAAAACTCTTTCTTTTTTTCTTGACGTTTAAATCAAGTTTTATTTTAGTCTTTCTGACACGTATAAGTTATCTCAATTTGCAAAAAATAAGATTGAAAACCTTTAGAAAGGAAATATTGCAGGTAGGTAAAATACGAGTCACTGTTTTCCGTGGGGTCCGACGAATTACCCAAAGGCACCGGGATAGCTCATATAGCAACGCATTCTTTATAACTTATTCTTTTTTACTTTTTGTATATTCAATATGGCCAAAACTAAGGGAAGTAACCGTTTACCTGTAATATAAAGAATGCCTCACAATCAGAGTTATCTCCCATGATAGGCGATCTATACTCGGCCTTCGGTTTGCTGTTGTTGACGTTTTGTGCTTAAAATTCGGAATTTCCAGAACCGGTATCATACTTGAAGGCCCTATTCCAAGAATTTGTGTTATTTTAACCTATATTACCTTCCTTTGGGTACTTTTAGCCTTTCTTTGGGTGTTTTAGGGGCTCCTTTGGGTGTTTTTGGGGCTCCTTTGTGTAATTCGACGGACCGTTTTCCGTGTATCTAAAAAAAATCCAAGAAATATCCGATATATGTTTTGAGAGTCCGGCGACAGCGGCGGATCAATTTTTAACTTTCACCACGGGTCGAGATCAGCGGGACGTAGGGCTAGGTCGGAGGAATTAGCCATACTCCCATAGGGGCCTAAGCCCTATACATTGTGCAAGTAGCCTAAATAAAGTGACACTGACAGCCTCCAAAGGAAAATGAAAGCAGTTTTGCAAGGACAGATTCTGCATCGACATATTGTGTTGAAGGCCTTCGGATTTGAAGCGTGCTGCCGACCTATACCTTAACGCAGATCACTCAACTCAAAGCTTAAGGTGTTGTGCAATAACATGAATAAGGCTAGTTCATATAATGTTGTTGTTGCATGTACATCAAACAAGATTGCTAGTCCGCGATAAATAACGATGACAGCTTACCAAATACGTATACAGTCAGAAAACCAGCATGAATCGTTACTTCTGCTGCTGCAAAGACGACTGGTCGACACTCACACCTAAACGCCAACGATCCACTAAAATAATGCTGAAACCGAAACTTTTCGTCTGTTGCAAGATTGGGAAATAATGTCAGTCACATGATATACATTCTCCATTATTCGGATATTACGAGTAGAAAGCTCCTAGTATCATTCTAAACGTTATTCGCGGACCTACCTCGAGATTTCACGAGGAGATACCAGCTCTAAGGTATCGCCGAGCCATTTTTTGCTGATTATCCCTAGCACAATGAATAGGGCTAATTCTAGGCCTATCTCAACCAATGGGGAAGGTTGGAAATTGATCCGCCGCTATGGCCGGCCTCTCAAAACATATATCCGATTTTTCTCTGATTCTTTCTGGATAGAAAAATCACAATAATCAAACTCCTTCGTTCTTTTCTGACGTTTAAATATAGTTTTATTTGAGTTTCTCGTCCGAGTTGACATGTATAAGTTATCTCCCTTTGTAACAATAAGATTGAAAAACGTCAAAAAAGAAATATTGCAAGTAGGTAAAATACTAATTAATGATTTCAGTGTATCTAGAAAAAAATCAGAGAAAAATCAGAAATAGTTTTTTTGAGGCCGGCCATAGCGGCCTATCGATTTTCAACTTTCACCATCTGTTTAGATAGGTGGGACGTAGGGCTAAGTAGGAGGAATTAGCCCTATACATTGTGCTAGGAGTATTTCAGCTCTAAGAATTTCAGATGCTTGTCTTTTTGGTGCTGCCTAACTGCGCTCACCAGACCCTGGTCAAACCTTAGGTTCTCGTATTGATGTTAATATGTTTTGTTTTTATAATCACAGAGGAACTGAAAAATTACTTTTCCAAATATGGAGAAATTGCAGACTGTACATTAAAAACGGAACAGATGACTGGAAAGCCAAGGGGGTTTGGATTTGTGGTGTTTAAAGACTCTGAAAGTGTGGATAAGGTGAATACTGCATTTTTTTTTCTTCATGCCAAAAGTATCCACGCTCTCAAAAGTTAGCCACTGTAATCATTTGAGATCAAACAGACCCAGGATTTTTCAAAATACAAGATGCTATTGAACAGGTTACTGTAAATTACTGTTATGAGCATAATAATGAAGTTTGTGTTTTATAAATACAGGACTAAGAAACCGCTACCAGAGTTCTTTTTTTTTCTTTTTCCTTCTGGTGAGAGTTGAGAAAATAATTGAATGCCCTTTGTGTGTAGTATCAGATAAATGGATAAGTTTATAGCTAGACTCAAACCAGATTGAACCAATTTGGATTCAATTAAAGAATTCCATGCAGACAAATCCAAAACCAGATTAATCTGTTTACAGTTTTAAAAAAATATCCTGGTTTTTAATCAGTTATTTTGTTAAACTTGTCACCTTAAACCAACCATATTTGCCCACTTCTGAATGTGGGACTCTAATACTGTTGGACCTTTTTCGTTTCAAGCTGTCTTACAGAACCGTAACAACCTCATGGAGCGGTTATCAATATTTCCTTATGTGCTTTAACTTGTTTTCTCTAATGATATTTTCTTTATTGGATTAGGTTTTACAAGTTTCAACACATAAACTCCATGGAAGAAATATAGATCCTAAAAAAGCCAACCCTAAAAGGAGAGAACCCAATCTGAAAGTGTTTGTTGGTGGTCTTAGTCCGGATTTACCAGAAAGCGACATCAGAGATTATTTTGAGAAATTTGGAGCAGTAAGTTCTCAAATTAAGTATTTATAGGAATTGGTGATAATCCTCTAGTTCTATTGTTTGACCATGAATTACAACAAATTTTCCAAATGTAGTTTTTTTGGAATCTGTGTGCCCTATAGTTTTTCATATTGTTTGGATACATTCATCTATGCCAATTATGCAATCATATAATCCTATTTAGAGTGAAATTCAAGGTCTTTGGCAGGAAATTTGGCAAATCATGTGAGAAATTTGATTTTTCGTTTTGTTCAGGACCAAGTTGACCTTTTTTGTGTAAAATTGTCTTTCTGTCAGGCACTCTAACTTTTCAATTGCCAGCACCTAGACACTGCATCGGGCTTAAGTTATCTTAACATTTCTTTCTTTTTAGATCGCAGAGATTGATCTACCAAAAGATGTTGATAATAAACGAAGAGGTTTCTGTTTTATTAAATTTAAAACTGAAGATGTTGTTCGAAAAGTCACTGAACAAAGGATGCAAACAGTCGGTGGAAAAGAGGTACGTTTACTTAGGTCACACTACTTTTTTTTTGGTCTTATGTGAGAATGCTCCATCTTGAATTTCTATCTATTTTACAGGTAAAAAAAAATCTCTATCCAGGATAATGGGCTAATGTAACTGAGTAACGTATGCTTCATTCAGTGTAATGTAACATCAGTTTCAAGGCAAACAGTAACCTTAATTTTGGTCAAATGCAGGGAGTTTTCCTTTTAGCGCACATGCAAGATAAAAGTAACTTCTGGGTTTAAAGTCAGTTTTGGCAAGGCTAATCATAAAAGGTAATATTGTCCTGCATTTGATCTAGTTTTTTCTATTTGACATTTTGGTTACAGAGTTTGTCAAAGCATGTTTATTATTGACCAATCATACGTCATATTGTTCCACTTCAGTCGAGGCTGCTTGTTGAGTGGAAGACATGGGAGCGGCTAATATGCTGAGGTCAAATGAGGTACCCGCATGTGATCTTGAAAATAGACCAATGTAAAGAGGCTCCACGGTTTTCACTCTCTCCCTTACAATATGTTAATTGTTAAGATTAAATGTTTCTCTTTGTTTCCAGTTAAATGTAAAGGTTGTCTGGTTTGGTAAGGTTAATGTTCTATTTAACAGGTTACAGACAAATCTCTCATTTCCTCTCTGATGTCAATGTGGTGGTTAAAATCCTCTTCCTTCAATTCCTGATTACGACTTCATCCAAGTTCATCTCAAAGGCATAATTTACAATTGCTTTAAATTAATTAACCTTGTCAGGTTGGGAAATGGCCGATAGTTGATTTGAGGTATTAACATTACTTTTTTCCATTTTAGGTTGAAGTTAAAAAATCTGTGCCAAAGCGAGGTGGTTTTCAAGGTGGTTGGGGTGGGGGTTTTGGAGGTGGACGCGGTGGTGGCGGTCGTGGACGTGGGGGTGGAAGAGGTAAGAAAACATTTTAATTCCTGTTTTTGCTTAGACTTAACCATCACTGATTAGTCACAAAGGTTTGAAGAGCTTACAAACCACTTTTCTGATGAACTGCAAACTTGGTATGTAGATCCCCCTGTAAGCTGGGATCACACTCCCGAAATAACTATGTTTTGTGGTAAGAAATATTTTCTCATGTTTTTGTATAATTGTATACAATTATATTGTTTATCTTTATGAAAGTGTGTGTGTAGAAAAGATATATATAATACCTCAATGAGGTATTTTTATATATGTGGCACCTTTTGCTATTGTTACATTTATTTATTTTTTGCAGGTGGTTATGGAGGTGGTTGGAACCAAGGGGGTTACCAAAATCAAGGATATGGCGGCTATGGCAACTACAACCAGGGTTATGGCAACTACAATCAGGGTTATGGAAACTACGGAGGTTATGATTACAATCAGGGTTATGGTGGATATAACCAGGGTTATGGAGGAGCTGGCAACTGGGGAGGATATGACCAATCATACCCTGGTAGGTTTAACAGATCAAAACATTTTACAGCATTTTTAGCCCACAGTCATTCTGACTGTGGGCTATTCTCATCACTCTACGTGGTCCGTCCGTCCGTCCCATAACAATTCTTGTTATCACTATATCTCAGCAACTGCTGCTCCAATCATATTAATA
>JARFOD010093147.1:0-17507 GCA_031763545.1 Mopalia muscosa | reverse complement strand
CATTTAACAGGGTAGGTTTATTGGACAGGTCTCTGATATAATGTAGAGTTATACAAATCTCTGCGCTGAATGACATTCAACAGGGTAGGTTTATTGGACAGGTCTCTGACCACATGTATAGTGATACGTATCTCTGCCTTGAATGACATTTAACATGGTAGGTTTATTGGGCAGGTCTCTGACCACATGTACAGTGATACATATCTTTGCCTTGAACGACATTTAACAGGGTAGGTTTATTGGACAGGTCTCTGACCACATGTACAGTGATACATATCTCTGCCTTGAATGACATTTAACAGGGTAGGTTTATTGGACAGGTCTCTGATATAATGTAGAGTTATACAAATCTCTGCGCTGAATGACATTTAACAGGCGCAGGCTCCTCAAACGGAGCAAACCTAACTCTAAATTATCATCGACATACTGTATATGGGCAAATGCAAAACTCGTGAAGTAAATGCAAAATGTTAATTGGTCTTGAAATCTAACCAGTTGTTTAACTTTTCAGAAACTTTTGAACCATAAAATAGTCATGTTTTTGATCTGTACAACGATTTTCCTTTATCAAAAAGAATAATAAAATATCGATCTTAATGTTTTCGGTCAGAGTATATTTTCCAATCAGCCTAAATTGCCGCCCTGCCTTTGCTCACTCTCAGAACTTCCGGGACCTAAACGACTACCACAAAACTATAGATTTAGCTCAAATGTAAACCAGTACTGCGCTCGTTTGTCCAAGATTTCGTTACAATGCTCTCCTTGAAAAGTCATGTCAACAATGTTTTGAACAATTTCAAACCCTCCATAGCGGCGATAAATTAAAATTCAGCATATCCCAAAAGTATTGATCACTGTCCCATTTCCGTTAGTCGGTAAAACACGCTTTTTCGACACATTTGATCCGGTCGGTCCAGTTTGTCATCACTCTACCGACATTAGGCCTACACAAAGCATCCTTCTCACACATTTGAAGATGTCTGTAAAAAAAATGAGAAGGGTGCCCTGTGTAATGTCGGTAGAGTGATGACGTTCAATCCGAGCCCGAAAAGATTACGTTCCTGAAACCATTTGAACCAAACACATGGTGGAGAGGACTTTGAGACTGGAAGCTGTCTAGTCGGTTTCAGCTTAGGACGGAATTTAAGACACTCTACCTTCCTTTGAAGACAGACAGTTCGGATAAATAAGGCAATGAGGAAGGCGAGGTGATATATAGAACTGAGTTACGACAGGGGTTAGAACATTCGTAGCCTGCGAATAGAGCGATATATCCTCTTCAACTGTGCGACAATTAACTGCTTCGACTTTGACTGAAAATAAACGACGACTGATCCCATGAGTGTTGCTCCTGAAACAATTGCTTACAGGTGACTTATCAAAAGCCACTAACTTGCTTTGACTGTCAATTGATGTGTAACTAATGCTCCTTTTCACATAAAAGTGTTATCCTCGGAGATCGGAGTAATTGAGGTGGGTGCGAGATCGCAATCAGACAGTTAAAGAGTCCAGAGCAGATGTCGTGGAATCATTTAATACAATGCACACCACTGGTATCTAGTACTCGTAAGAAAATGTGGGAACACCTTATCATAGTTATCATCGAATAAATCAGGTTGGAACACTTGTGACGTCCCAATTTGACTGCGAGAAATTGGGGTGATAATGTTGTCCTTGGAGCAGAGGTCATGAATTAAACTTTGTTTGAAGGTAATGTCAACAGTGGTGGGATCTATCCGCTCATGACGGTCGTTTTTAAGGTCAAATAAAAGATGATGTCGCTGAACTGACAGGCGTGCTACTTAAGCCTTCTTCATATCTTCTAATTAGTCCAACTGCCTTTAGTCGCTTTGAACTAATGGAAAGTAAAGCAGCATGCTTTATGTTTGTTAATAGAGGTGTGATTGATTTCCATATTGCGGACAAGATGAAATAAATATTACCTTCAGTTAAAAGAGGTGTGATTGATTTCCATATTGCGGACAAGATGAAATATTAATAGAGGTGTGATTGATTTCCATATTGCAGAGAAGATGAAATGTTAATAGAGGTGTGATTCATTTCCATATTGCGGACAAGATGAAATGTTAATAGAGGTGTGATTAATTTCCATATTGCGGACAAGATGAAATGTTAATAGAGGTGTGATTAATTTCCATATTGCGGATAAGATGAAATGTTAATAGAGGTGTGATTGATTTCCATATTGCGGACAAGATGAAATAGATAGTACCTTCAGTTAGAAGAGGTGTGATTGATTTCCATATTGCGGACAGGATGAAATAAATATTACCTTCAGTTAATATAGGTGTGATTGTTTTCCATATTGCGGACAAGATGAAATGTTAATAGAGGTGTGATTGATTTTCATATTGCGGAGAAAATGGAATAAATATTACCTTTAGTTAATAGAGGTGTCATTGATTTCCATATTGCGGATAAGATGAAATGTTAATAGAGGTGTAATTCATTTCCATATTGCAGACAAGATGAAATATTAATAGAGGTGTGATTGATTTCTATATTGCGGACAAAATGAAATAAATATTACCTTTAGTTAATAGAGGTGTGATTGATTTCCATATTGCGGACAAGATGAAATGTTGATAGAGGTGTGATTAATTTCCATATTGCGGATAAGATGAAATGTTAATAGAGGTGTGATTAATTTCCATATTGCAGACAAGATGAAGTGTTAATAGAGGTGTGATTAATTTCCATATTGCAGATAAGATGAAATGTTAATAGAGGTGTGATTGATTTCCATATTGCAGATAAGATGAAATGTTAATAGAGGTGTGATTAATTTCCATATTGCAGACAAGATGAAATATTAATAGAGGTGTGATTGATTTCTATATTTTGGACAAAATGAAATAAATATTACCTTTAGTTAATAGAGGTGTGATTAATTTCCATTTTGCGGACAAGATGAAATTTTGATAGAGGTGTGATTGATTTCCATATTGCAGATAAGATGAAATGTTATCAGAGGTGTGATTCATTTCTATATTGCGGATAAGATGAAATATTAATTAAGGTGTGACTGATTTCCATATTGCGGATAAAATGAAATGTTAATAGAGGTGTGATTGATTTCCATATTGCGGACAAGGTGGAATATTGATAGAGGTGTGATTCATTTCCATATTGCGAATAAGATGAAATGTTATCAGAGGGGTGATTCATTTCCATATTGCGGATAAGATGAAATGTTAATAGAGGTGTGATTGATTTCCATATTGCGGACAAGATGAAATGTTAATAGAGGTGTGATTGATTTCCATATTGCGGATAAGATGAAATGTTAATAGAGGTGTGATTCATTTCCATATTGCGGACAAGATGAAATAAATTTTATCTTCAGTAAATATAGGAGTGATTGATTTCCATATTGCCGACAACATGAAATAAGTGTTACCTTCAGTTTTAGGATAGCTTCAGTTGGATCAGAATTAAAACTCTCCGTGGCCGCAATCGTGATGTTGGCGGACTTCAAACGGGATATCAAGTTATTGGTTACCTATATCAACACCAAGGAACTCCAGTCAAATCAATCTTAATCAAAGAAAACGATACAAGACACGGCCATGCAGAGAAATGAAAGAGAAGCATTATTAATAGCTTTCAAAGTACAGTTCGATATAACAGGGTGAGATTACACAAAGTATATATCGCTCAATTCGACATGCTCTAGCAGGATCTCTCAATTTTGTAAAACACCTTGTTTGGAATGATTCTATGACGCTCTCCATTGCACAGCAGGGCCGTACAACGGACTATTGTATTAATTGCCCCCAACGTACATCATGACCGTCACAGTAGTTAAAATCTTTGATGACAGAATTTAAATTCCTGTTTAGGTGAATAAATAAGTAAATTACATTGAGTTACTTGCATGAAATAATTAAGAAACACGTGCTTACACTTGCAAACGGTTCGTTGTTTTCATTGAGAGTGGCTACTCGCTGCCATCCAAACTTCTTCAGTATTTCAATTTGAACAGGATTGAAATCATTAGCTGATGAAATTGTACGGAAAAAGTAGGGGAACTGTTTTCTGTTGGATAAAATGGGGGTAGTAGAACCGTAAGCTATCTGAAAATATAAAGACATGTCGAGGTTTAAGTCCATGTACGTGTTACACTTTCTTATTTAATATTGTGGGGAAAAATGCATCCTTGTGGATCTAATGATTTATTGTTATTGGTCTCAAGTATTGGACGAAATGAATAGACAGCACCTTTCTGTTCATACATGTTTGAACATGGGTAAACGACATGTTGAATACGCAAGATCAGAATCGTGCGTGTCATACGTCATCATGTGATCAGTATTAAACACGCTAAAGGCTGGGGGTGTTGTCTGTTGAAGAAACCAGATACCAACATTGGAAACGAAGCAAAAATAGGCTGGTATTTTCCACTTCTTTTACGAAACTATTTTAAAGTACAGGTTCAACAGGTTGAGGACATGTAACTTGCTACTACCTGTATAAGGTTCCAGAGGCTTGCTACTTTCGCCACCGACACACTGGGCTCAGAAAACAAAGCTCCAATGATAGCTACCACCGCTGGTCTATGGTAGAGGTAATCAAATACAGCCTTCAGTGCAAATCCACTGGATCCCTGTAGTACAAAAAAAAATCCTCTATAAATTAGTTCGCTTTTTGATGAGACCAATTAATATTTCTATTGATGTGACATTAACGTTAATATATCAGGCAAAATTATGTTTTACATCATCAAACTTCACACATATTGCTTTTACATCAATCTAGACACTTTAATCCCGATTGGACTCACAGCAGAAAGTAGACGTGTAGCCAAGAGTTTTCTCTTAAATAAAAGATTTTTTTATTTGTTTGCTTGGGTTGAACGTTGTGCTCAAAAGCTACTTCACTTGGATAATCTTGCATGTCCATTTTACATTGTGCCTTGATGTGAATTGTCGGGGTGGGTCTTGATGATCAAAACTGGGGAGACGAGATAGCAGATGTGAATGGGAAGACGAGATAGCTAATGTGAATTGTCAGAGCGGGTCTTGATAATCAAGACTGGGAAGACGAGATAGCAGATGTGAATTGTCGGGTTTGGTCGTGATGATCAAGACCGGGAAGACGAGAGGACTGATTTGAATTATCAGAGTGGATCGTGACGATCAATGCGGGGAAGACGAGAAAGCTGATGTGAATTGTTGGGGTGAGTCGTGATGATCAAGACCGGGAAGACGAGAGGTATCATGTGAATTGTCAGAACGGATCGTGATGATGAAGACCGGGAAGACGAGAGAGCTGATGTAAATTGTCGGATGGATCGTCATGATCAAGACCGGGGAGACGATAGGGCTGATGTGAATTGTCGGGGTGGGTCGTGATAATCAAGACTGTGGAGACGAGAGAGCTGATGTAAATTGTCGGGGTGGATCGTCATGATCCAGACCGGGGAGACGAGAGGTCTGATGTGAATTGACAGTGGATCGTGATGATCAAGACCTGGGAGACACGCGCACTCTGGGGTATTTCATATTTAGATGACGTATGATATCCAACAGTGTTAGCCACACTAACACAACAATAAAATGTTAAGTGTTTTGTTCCGTTGGATAATTAATTTTCCTCCAATGCTAAGTAAGGCAGTTTGTCTATACCTGAAACATACAGCTCTCAGACAGGAGGGGTATTAAAATGTGAAAGGGCAAATTGTAGATTTGTCACTATCTTTTAAAATACCACATTTACGTTTGAGGAAATATACCACTATCAAGAAAACATAAATATTGTTTTTTGGCAGCCCAATCAAATTGTCCCAAAACCATTACCATGCAAAACGGTAAAAAATATAGACCTTAAAAACGTTTTACGTTTCACAGTTCACAGTTCACAATTCGAAGGGAGCAGTCAATATTTGTCTAACGTAAATACAAAAAAACGTATATCATAATAAATACAAAGCGTACAAGGCTGAGATTTGGAACAGACATACAGGGCACATAGCTCAGTAAAGCTGCATAAAAAGAATGCACTTCCGGTGGAAAAAAGGTCATAATAGAATGCTTTTAACTGACCCGCGTGCTGTGAATCGTTAACTGAATAGTGAACTGCTGTTTGAATCGTTAACGGGCCTCTGCAAACAAAACTTCACCGATAAAGCCTCTATATTTTATACTAAAATACTACAGGACATTATGTACATTTTAAACTAAAATTTAATCCACTTCCGGTGGAAACAGCGAATCGGTAACTGAACTGTGAACTGCTGTTTGAATCGTTAACTGGCCTCTACAAACAAAACTACAGCCGATAAAGCCTCTATATTTTATACTAAAATACTACAGGACATTATGTACATTTTAAATTAAAATTTAATCCACTTCCGGTGGAAACAGCGAATCGTTAACTGAACTGTGAACTGCTGTTTGAATCGTTAACTGGCCTCTACAAACAAAACTACTCCAGATACAACCTCCATATTTCACACAAAAATACTACAGGACATTATGTTTTATGTCAAGTAAAGTTTTTTCCACTTCCGGGGGAAACAGCGTATCGTTAACTGAATTGCGAACTGCTGTTTGCAGTTTGAATCGTTAACTGGCCTCTACAAGGAAACATTTCCTAGATATAGCCTATATATGTCATTTAAAAAAATGTCAGTATGTACATCTTAAATTTAAATTAATCCACTTCGGGTGGAAACAGCGAATTGTAAACTGAATTGTGAACTGCTGTCTGAATCGTTAACTGGCCTCTACAAACAAAACTGCAACAGATACAACCTCCATATTTCACACATAATACTACAGGACATTACGTACATTTTAAATTTAAATTAATCCATTTCCAGGGGGAAAACAGCGAATTGTTAACTGAATTGTGAACTGCTGTTTGAATCGTTAACTGGCCTCTACAAACAAAACTGCACCAGATATGATTTCCATATTTCACAAAAAAATAAAAAAAAGGACATTGTGTAGAAATTAAATTAAAATTGATCAGCTTCCGGTGGAAGCGAAAACACTGAATTTGACGTGAGTGATTTTTATATACGGTAGCAGCAATTTTATCACCGATTTTTAAATGGCAGAGAGCAATGTTTTAACAAAACGCATTTTTTATCGACACTTTTTTTTCGCACCACAGAGATAAAAAAAACAATATCAGTTTTTGTATTGATGTTGTCTATTAAATTATAAATACTTACATTATACTCGAAACTTTCATTAGCTCCAAACACCGAAGTGTCGCTTCAATCAGAGCATGCGTGTTAATCTAGTTCCTGTGCATATATTATCTGACTTGATTAATTCTGATGAGCTTAAATTTGAGTATTACAAACGTTTGAACAAAACAAAAAGATTAGAATTCGCATAAATTACTTAAATTACGGTCAGGTTTTGTTTTTCAAGTTGCAAGTAAAATACCAATTATCCCAGCAATGTTGGACACATATTTTGATAATAGTGTCGTATATCCAGTTGATAAATTAAATGTATCTTCAAATCGCAAAGGCAATCAATGCATTTTGTTTGAGTAAAATGATTTATAAAGTTATTACTTTAGCAACGTGACCATCAGTGACAGTCAGTTTGTCGATTAAAGGGGTTATTTCTTTGGCGAATCGAGAATTCAGTTCCTCAATTGAAGTTTGTATTGATATTTTTTAGACAAACAAGGCTGAGAGTTGGGGATTTTTTTGTACATATAAGACTAAAATGAATGTGTGCATTTTATTTTTCTCATGTGTCCAGAGAAACAATTTGAGCAGTAATCTTGTAAAATGTCAAACAAACTTGAAACACTGAAAAAATGAATATCTGCTTATTTCATGCAGGACAAGTGTATATAAGCATTATTATGCATTTTGGTAGAATGCCCACTATGAAAATACACGATACCTGTATATCTTACAAAGACGTATTTAGAAGTTTTATATGTTTTGAAATACTTGAGAACAATGTATATAAGTCATATCTTAAAACGCATGGTATTTCAGAAAGTATTTTGTATAAATGCGTCAATCATATGTAAAACAAAACCCAAAATACAGAAACCCTGACTGTGATTGTTGATGTTTTAAATTAAATCAGTTGCCTTCTGAGTCTGATGCAAATCCCGTCATGAATAAAAAGAAACTTGCTAATGAACTTGCTCAGTAGCTACATGTATAAGTTATGAAGACAAAGATCAAGTTTGATGGTGGGCATTATTCCTTACCGTAAGTACTGCAATCTGGTCTATTCATTTCCGCTTGATATTTTGTTTTAATGCTGTCCAATTTTTGTCAAACGTTGCGGCTAGTAACATCCTCTGTGTAAACTATGTCACATGATGATGATAATATAGCCCTAATACTGTATGTCTTAATGATACAATAACACTTTTGGACTTTAAATTTGCTTTCTGTAATCTGTCCTATGAGTAAATCATTTAATAATGATAATAGTGGACAAGTACTTTATGTAATCTTCACATTGCTCTTGTTTAATTTGAAAACACGTGCCTTGACCCTTAATCGCTAGTGTTTTATTTATCAACACCTATACCATTTAACGAAAGTCCCATGATGTTTTTCGATATAAAACGGCCCATGTTTATGTTCAAAACTTGTGTGTATTTAAACAAATTACTAACAATTACGTGTAAAACGGCTTGGCGTGTATATCAAGTGTGTTTTGTTTGTGTTTTAATGCATCGTCATATAAAACACTTAACGTTTACAGTGTACAGGCCTCTGCCGCGGCTACCATTAACACCATTAGATAGCAGCTAAACGAAAATCTAGAAACACCAGAAATCTGTCATGGGAAGTTTATTCTTTCTTTTAAATATTTTTTATTATTCTCTTGCTCAGAGGACAATTTCAGAAATATTCTCCAAAGCTGACAAATTTTACTCAGAATTTATATGTCGTGGTCTTCATACAATTTGCAAGGGATATAATTAAATATCTTAAGTCACACACAAACACCTAACACATGGAGCTAATCAGCTGGCAGTGTACTTAACCATATTTCATGTACTTATGGGGTATTTTGGTAAAAAATTGAATGCTTTGAAACAATTTAAAGTTAGAGGTTTATTGTGTATTATTTCCGTTTTTGTCCCTCTGCATAACAGATTTCGTTCACACCTTTATTAACGACCGACGGTAGGAGTCATACTGGGGGGGCGCAAGAAGTCTGTATAAATGTGTGTTCTACCACCCTCAAACATTTGTTCTCTATGTCCACTGTTCAGTTCAAATACACATCCCCAATGGTCATGTAATTTATCTGTTGGCCTTTGGCTAATTGGTTTGTGGTAATAGTCAGCAGGTAGTGTAGTTGAGGTAAAATAATCTCGTTAACCCTTCCGTCCTTTGATATACAAAATCTTTGAAACACTTATTTTACAATTTAAATCTGAAAAAAAAAAAACATTCTAAAATTCAGAATTTTTTGGTCAAACTTTTTGCAATATCAAGGGTATGAAAAGAAGATCCAGAAGGGGGAAAAAGTTTAAAATTCAAAATTTTACCCCTGACTAGCGGTAGAGTGTTTAATATGACATATTCGTTTGAACTGTGTTTATTTAATTCTCAAAATAACCAATAAAACGTTATTAGACAATGATCGCCTGCTAAACAATTCATATTTTAGTGTCAATTACTTATACATTCTGAGAAAAATATGGATCTTATGGAAACCTTTAGGGTTCATTAGTCATTAATTTGGTGGAACCCTTTTTGTTTTTTGTTAAGAACCCTATTATCAACTGTTCAAGTACTTCTCCCTTTCCTCTTCTACCAAAGAACAGGTTTTGTCATATTGATTCAATATAATACCATCCTCTTTTGTAGAGAAGCGTTAATACAAAATTTCGAAGAGTCATGAGAAAATTGCAGTCAATAAAAGGCGTTTGATATGTATATAAGCATTCATTGGTGTAAATCTGAATGCCAGATTCCCCTTCTGCGGTCCCAGAAAATGCAACTGAGGCCCATCTGAAATTAGTTTCAACATTTCAGAAGGCCGTGATGAGTATTATGAATAAGGTCGAATCAGTATCATATGACAGTCTTGGTGTCGGGAAGATCGAATAACTCAGAAAAGGATATGTACGGTATATACATTCTGAGACAGACAGGGTATTTATTATACAATAGTTGAACTGGCCCACTGTCTCGAGAAACATAAGTCTCCGTCACTTGGGATTTGAAAACCACCGCTGTCTGTCTCACGTACTTGATGACCCAGTCTGTTTCAAGAACCTCTTGGGTTTTCCAATGTCTTCTTTATTTATAGCACAAGAGAAAAAACGGCATTGATTCACTGCCCCAACGCATGTCATTGGCGGATTTAAAAATAGACATCTAGAAATGGTTAAATGGACTGGAAACGATGTAATAATAAAGGCTAGTTATGCGTGCGTGAGTTTTGTTGTATGTGGAAACCAGCCTAACCCATTTCTTACAAAAGTTTGCAACATTTTAAACTCTTTATTAACTTTTCTTAATTGCATCCAAAGATGATACGTTGTACAAACTAGGCCCTGCACTGTAAATCTACAGTCTAACGGCTCCTGACATTTTCGTCCAGTCTGTCGATGTTGGGTCTATAATTATAATTCCACTTAACCCGGGGCTAGGGGCCGTATAGATATCTACAAGATAAATATATTAACTGTTGCAATACTCCTTTCACATCATGGAATGATCATGACTTCCTATATTTTTCGTATTTCTTAACATTCTTTGGACCGTCTTCCCGACATCATTGAAAACTATTGACCGCTTCTCTCTTTCATGTAACTTTTCTTTTTTTGCTAGCTATATAATTTTTGCTTGAATTTGATATTTGGCATGGGTAGTGCTCTTGCAATTATCGAACTATTCGAATTATTTTTTTGGATAACTCCTTTGGATCTGTGAATGTCGGCAATTATCGGGTTGGACTAGTTTTTCTAATAAATCAAAAAGGAATGCTCAAGTGCTCTAAAATGGCACCATTTCTTTTTTTTTTCTCATTTATGTGCCGGGGGTACACCCCCCGCCTGGACCCACCCCCAGACTCGTGGACTGGCCTAAAATTCTGGGTTTTTTAAAGATATATGTGCAATATATAAGAACAAAGATAAAAAAAAAGGCAATAACAGTACATTGGATTTAACATGATACGGTTTTTAGATGTCAAACATTTTTTTATTATGCTGCTCATAGCTCCTTTAGACCAACTATTTTTTCCTTAACAAGAAATATAATCGTCACTGAGTACATGTATATCTGGGACTGAGCATAGATCCATTCATGTATTTGACTGGCTTCTCGTTGACTGTGTGGAAGCACCGGCATTCATATCTCAGAATGACTGTACATCTGCATCACCAGAGCTCGATTTCCTTTGTTGGTTAGATTTTAAGTCAGAACTCATGGTGTTATTTTTAGTATGGCAGCGTGTCAATCTGATAGTTGAAGAATCCCCTTCTTTGCGGAAAAAGATAAGGTTGGAAGGGAGCTTCCTGTTGTCACGGTGCTGTTAACGCTATTAAGGAGCAACAAGAATCCGATCTGTTCGTAATGTATAAGTTTTACGACCTGTTTTGGCCAGCGATGTCGAGCGTGGTTTACTTGACCAATTGGGCTGATACGCAGTAATGTGAGTGAAATGACTTGGAAGACGACATTAGCCCCCCTTCAAACAAGTAAACCTCTGTGAAAAAAAGAAATAAAAATGAAATCCGCATCGAGCGCAGAAACCAAACAAAACAATTTCCGGTTTTTAGACGCATCTGCTACAAAACAAAACTTGATGAGGCGTGGAATTGATTTATTGCAGACACCCATTTCCCGCTGGAATCCTCCTGAACGAGTTTTACAGATTTCTTCTGCCGAGTAACGTTGATTGTCGCAGTTATTTTCGTTATTTTAATTCATAGTTATATCGAAAGGAGATGAAATCATTAAATATGCACCACTATAAACGCCAGTTTCTATCAACAAATTGGTATTTTTTATCAAAACTTATTTAAGTTTCACATAATTACCTTAATGCTTTTCTCTGAGATAGAGTTGCATTCAAATGTTGCCAATTGTTTTGTCGCCTTTTCATATTATTTGGAGCCAATTTAAGCATGCCAAATAAAAGCCATACTGTTGATGAATCTGTGTGTAAGGCAATGTAATCAATGTTGTTATAAATGTGTTATCGGTAAAACATTGGTTTACCTCCACCGAGATAAGAACTCGATATTTTGGCTAGCAGGTCCATCACACCACCTTACGAAAGCACAACCACGAATACTCATTCTAGTAAAATTTGTGAATCTTTCGCTTCGGGGAACATTGAAAGTATCACTGAATAATTGCATTTTATCAAGAAATGACAAGGGCCGTAGCGTAGTGGTTAGCGTGTGCGCTTATTAATCCTACTTCATGTACCATTCAAGGCATCGTGTCCGTCTCTCGACCATCTGGTGTTTGAGTAAGTCACACAATATTGCAGGAGTGGTTTCTCTCGGTTTTACGAAACTGACTAGCAACAGTCTGAAGTGGACAATCCGTCGGATTATACATGAAATACACTTGAGTAGGACATTAAACCCAAATCAAAATACCCTCAAATACGTGTTATTGTTTTGTCAATTCTGGCAATCTGACTAATAATAACTGTTATTGTAGAGATTGAAATACATGTAGACTAGGAAAGGCTTTTGCAATATGAATTCGCATGTTTTTTTTACATAAGACTATATGGCTATCTCACATGTCAACGACAACGGGTGCCTATATTTTAACAATGAACAGAATCACCATACCAACAATGTATCGACGATGCTTTTAATTTACTTTCACCTTTTGTGCCCTGCAAAATCACATTGAGCAGGCAATTTGCACATGCGTGGTAGCATCAACTCTATGCCAGTGATTAGCTTTGGTGGGAAATGTTCAACAGTGGAAACGTGTTAAAGCAAACCATCCTTAACAAGCAATGTATCGTGTTTTCAGATTACAGTGTGGAATTTGTAACTTGACTGAAATCTTTTATTGTTCGTCAACATTACTAGAGATCACACACAGCAAAGAATGACAAGCTACAAGAAAAACAGATGCTGTCATACATTAGGCAAAATATTACAAAGCTGGGGGACACAACACATCCCCTTAGATTTCACCCTTCTGTGCTAAGAGCACTAAATTCACATGAAGTCCGCTCCCAGGTGATTAACAGGAGGGAGCTTTCTGTTGTCCTGGTCATCTCTGAGCTGACGGGCAGCATGAAGCCGATCTGTTTTTGATGTATATAAATAATGTGCGGCATTCACTTTTGAAACATAGCATTCATAGGATTGAAGTATATCGATGGTGTTTCACAATTAAACCCATTAAGTGAGCAGTATTATTTTAAACTGCCATTTGTTCAATAACATATTAAAACATGATATAGATAACCTGTAATTCACTGAGATTCTTGTAGTGAAGATAATAATATGGGGATGTGCAGTCAATCCGGTTATCAAACCGCGTTTATAGATTTTCTAGAGAGGATGCCGGTAGTTGGAAAAACTGAAACATAAACAAACGCAGATCGATTTTCCCCAAACTGCTATGTGCAGGCGTAATGGCTTTTTCTGGGACATATGTATACAAACACTTTTTTGACAATTTGATCGCGATTTAAGTAACAGGAAGGTCATTACCAGCCAAACGTTTTATTCTCCCGACAAAAGTATTCCTAATTCGATTTTTGGCTGAAAAGACAATATCTTGTCGGCTAAATTGATGGTGTTTGTAAAACCAAAACTTGGATAACGAGGCGTGTAGCTCATAAGCTGTTAAGAGAAATTCTGTGGTATTGCAAAAGGTGGCAATTGGCGGAATTGTCGAAAATCCATAGAATAAGGCTTCCAACTTGTTTTCCAACTGAATTCTATATATTAAAGTATTCACCAAATGGGTATTTATATTTACAAAATCTTAATAAACTACTCTCACCGGTGCTGACTGTAATGAATAATGCTATATACCATCCGACAATGAGTTGTACTCAGTGTTTATAGATTTCTATACAACCGATTGTCCACAAGAAGTTTTAACATAGTCAACCAAGCCCAACAAATTAAGCGATAACGGGTGACACGTACCCAATTTTATATCCATATTCTGCATTACACATTCATTTAAAAATCCATTGGATTTCCACACACACTGTTGTAACTGTCTCCTATCTAGATCCTTCCTTCCTAAAATGTGACTTTGAACAAATATCCACTTTTACCAGTTCACAAAATAATTAAAGTTACAGTTCTCTTAATCAATATCATATAGAATTGGGACCACAGCCTAGACAAATTTGTGTTTATTTATACAGTGAGATACATTGTAAGATGAGTTTCTCTTATTGAATTCAAAATATATTAAGACAAAGCGGTGAAGGGGTGACACCGAAAAGCTTGCTGAGCAGTTTGAGACAGAAACGCAGTTGTTTATTAAACGCTTAAAACGAAATGAAACGAAGGGAAATTATTTAAATAACACAAGACTTATTGGTTTGCCAAGACATAATGTATCCTGCCTCATTTGTCAGAATTGCCTAGCGCTCAAGGGAGGAATTTGTACCTATGATTTTCTCATGTAGCTGGTCTGAAAGGCGAGAAAACTATGTGCGCAAATCATATTAAACTGGATAGAGTTTCTGACACCCGGAAGTATTAAACGCGTGGTTCGGCTTTGTATTTAATAGGATATTTTATAATCGGAAAAGTGTTCGGAAAAAGTTATTAATCAGGGTTAAGATCAAGCATTGACATTACTATTGTTTTAGATGACTAAGGTTTTCGCAGACAATATTGAGCTTTGTATCAATAGCACAAACACAATAATACAGACTGGTTTGGTCATATTGTATTTAAATGCTAGGTCAATTCTAACATTGACTTTTTGTAACATTTGATGGTCTTTATACTGCAAACGTGTGTTATGTAGTTGATGACTGACACCATACCTTCTAGACAAGCTTCTCGCATATTTATTGTCTTCTATTGTAGACTAGCAGGCTACTGTGGTGTATTCATTAATGTGACATTTTTGTTTTTGTTACTTTTTTTTCACTCATTTTGCAGAAAAAGCTGAATCAATTTATAGTTGATAGACATTGCTGCTGATGACAAATTTATTTTCTCACGCATGTGTACCTCGAAAACTTTTATGTGTGTCATATCGACATCCATGAATCAACAGTCGCTGTCACATTAAGCTCGCAATATTTTGCAATATATGCCTCGAAAAACGATGTAAACTGTCAAGTTTTCAGTTTTAATTCACAGGGATTTTCTGCACCTTATAAGTATTATTGATACCACAACTACAAAAATATGTGAGTAATATTAAAGGAAAGCTCTCAATTGACCTTGAATTGGTAAAGTCTATTATTGGAATCTATGGAATTATGTGTATTAATTTGATTTTGTCGGTGGCCGAACCGTGGCCAAGTAGCTTAATCATTGGACTGTTGAGCACCCTCCATGTACCGCTCAGCAGGTCTAAACAGCTTTCGACTATGAGAATAATCGTGGAATTTTCTGATTGTCAAGGTACATTTGTAGTTTATAGCATTTTTAGTAGTCGGCTTCCACCATCAACAAGTACGTTGGTATATGAGTGAAATTCTACAGTATGTTGTTAAATACTAAACAAAGTCATTTGCTGTTAACTAATGTCCCATATGTCTCAAATTGATTAATACACATAGGTCTATTAAATTGGTTAATAGTTAGGGTCGCCGCTGGGGAGTTGCTCTGAAGGTTGTTTGCCACATATCCCCCTCACCTGTAGTGCCGATAATTCTATTCGGCTGACCATATCTGGGGTGGTATACCAGCAACCACCGGAATATCGTGGATTTTCTTACTAAATTTAGTCCCCAGTTTTCCTCCCACAATAACGCTGGTCATTCAATGTATTTGGGATTTAATTATGTTGATCTAACATCAGACGTTATGTCTCGTGTTGTGCATTATTTGGCCAGTACATCTTAACGGTTGTCACGCTGAGGTAAGTTTTTCGGAAGGCCAACTTTTTTCAATTGCATTATAAGTTAGATATTGTTTTTATAGTTCGGACAATGTGTTTACATGTTATTGAATGAATTACGTCTCATTTTAATCAATATTCAGTCCAAGCGAAGAAGGCTGGTGTTTAATGTGAGATAAGCATAGCCCCCGATCAATGACACAGTTAGTAGTTGATATAGAGGCAATTAAATATGCAGGTTATCGCATGATGATGTTTATTTTCGTCATGGAGTCGAATTCTTCGGGAAAACGTGACATGGTGACTGAATTAAACAATGTCGGGATCATGTAGCCCACTTTAGATACAATCTCTAACTCAAACATCAACAGAAGGCAAGTAACACGATATATTATGCAGAACCGACGGTACCAATAGCCAAAGCTTCGCCATTTTTTAAACAACAGTCGACGTCACGGACAGCAAAGTTTCATATTGACAAGAAAGCCCATGACTTTTGGCAAAACAAATTTTACTTATCAGAGAAGTATATTGCAGTAGAAAGTTCAACCACTGGGTGTAAATAATTTTTACGGTGGAAGATCAACTATCGACGGCACAAAACAGATGGAAGATAGCACAGGCCGTAGTAGATTATATTGTGGCAACAAAGAGATTTACATTTTTTATTTAGTTATTTATTTATATTTTTTAAAATATGCAAACAGAAAAATATGCATTTAGTGTGAAATCCACATATAATGTTCAAAGCTGTAGGCCACAACATATCACCTTCGCCATGACAAGCAGTTTTAAAACATTTTCTCTAATCTTACACTCCCCCTGCCCCCATCCTCCTATTCTTCATTTAAGTATTTTTTTAATTAACATAATAATATAGGCATGTACAATCCGTCTGGTAATAAAGATGCGTTTAAATTTTTTCATGTCACTATAGAGCAGATGCGTGTAGTTGGAAAAACTAAAACATAAACAAACACATTTCGAGGTTCACCAGCTACTCTGTGTGGGCGTAATGTCTTTCTGTCCAAGAGATTTATATAAACGACAGATCTCAAAAACACGATGGCCATTATCGAACAAACGCCTTATTTTCCCAGAAATAAAACATTCTTAATTTGAATTTTCGCTAAACAGGATGTGTCGTAATGGCCAAATTGATGGTGTCTTTTTTAGGAAAAGCAAACGTGTATACTAGTGGCCCATAAGCCGTTAAGAGCCTTTCTTTCGTATTGTGAAAGATGAGAATTGTCGAAAAGCAGGTACCACTTAACGGGTGCGTTGGAAGTACACTGTAGAACATTTCCTTGAATATGGCTACCAACAAGCTGTTTTAAGTAGTTACGATCATCACTGGAGATGTCTGGATTTGATATCTGGGTTTAAAAAGGGATTTGAGCTAAAGGGTAACGGGAAGCACATTTGTTTTGTTTGTGATGTTCTGTATTTGTGTCCGTCGTCATATAAGTGAAATACCCTTGAGTACGACGTTAAACACCAA
>JARFOD010093136.1:0-17508 GCA_031763545.1 Mopalia muscosa | reverse complement strand
ATGTTTTACTTTTTCTGTCGTGCGTCCGTGGGTCTGTGTGCCAGGGGCTCTTGTCCGGGCTGTATCTTGGTTACTATTTCACTTAGGATTTTGAAAGTTGCATAAGGCATTCTTTTATCTACGTTGGTGCGCAACATAGAAAAAAATCACGAAATTATGCAAATTTCTGCATAAATAATGCGAATTGGTTCCATTGGTCCGGTAAGCTTGTCCGGGCTGTATCTTGGTGACTATTTCACTTAGACTTGCATAGTGAATTATTCTATGTACGCCGATGTGCAACGTAGACAACAAAAAAAATCACAGAATTATGCAAATTTCCCAATGAATTATGCAAATTGGCTCCATTTGTTGGGTAAGCTTGTCCGGGCTGTATCTTGGCTACTATTTTCCTTAGGCTTTTGAAATAAGCATAGTGAATTTTTCTATTGATGCAGATGTGCAACTTAGAAAACAAAGTCACTGAGTTATGCAAACTTCCTTATAAATAATGCAAA
The DNA here is from genome assembly GCA_031763545.1 of Mopalia muscosa. Classification (NCBI taxonomy): domain Eukaryota; kingdom Metazoa; phylum Mollusca; class Polyplacophora; order Chitonida; family Mopaliidae; genus Mopalia; species Mopalia muscosa. The sequence goes on along the minus strand of JARFOD010093136.1, from coordinate 17,011 downwards.
TTGGCTCTGTATGGCAAGGAAGTTTGTCCGGGCTGTATCGTGGTTACTATTTTACTTACGCTTTTGAAACTTGCATATTGCATTCTTCTATGTACGCAGATGTGCAACTTGGAATTAAAAGTCAATGAATTATGCAAATTTCGCAATAAATTATGCAAATTTCGCAATAAATTATGCAAATTATCCCTATGCCCGGGAAACTTGTTCCGGCTGTATCTTGATTACAACTTGCATACTGCATTCTTCTATATACGCAGATATGCAACGTAGAAAAAGTCATGGAATTATACAAATTTCTGCATAAATTATGCACATTATGGTCCTGTCCAGGCCCTATCAGACGGCTCTTTTTTCACTTAGATTTTTTTAACTTCCATTTGCACTCTTCTGTATGGGAAGATGTTTAACTTAGAAGAAAAAAATGTTGATAAAAAATTAGGGAAATTATGCAGATGTTCAACATAGAAAAAAGCACGGAAGTATGCAGATTTCTGCATAAATTATTGGAATTTGCCATAAATAACAATTTATTAGTTTAATTGTTGGTGCACTGCATGTAGTTATGTGCGTGTATTATAGAAACCTAGAAATCAGATAAAAGTAAACTTGAGTGAAAGGGACATAAACTTTTGATTCAACATGGAATTAACTGTCAAATGTTGTCTGTTATTAAATCTATACATAAGCGAGTAAAATCTTGCAAAATATCCTAGGTCATTCGAATATCTGCAAGGTTTAATCCAGAGTGAGCTACTATCACCTATAATGTTTCCTTTTCATGGAGGACGCATTTGTTGACACCCCATATGTTGATCGTTTAAACCGAAGACGATATCAACTTTTGGGTATCACATACAACACAAATTCATCATTGCTGCATTGTCTATTACAGGTGCATTCGTCAGCTTCTTTCTCACGACGGGATTCGCACGAAGTTTTGGAATTATGTATTCGGCATTCCTCGCTACATTCCGGCAATCGGATTCAACAACATCTCTGCTGCTGGGCGTACGTGTGGCTTGTGCTATTGTTGCTGGTGAGTTGTTAAAACAACATTTAACGTCTGACTCCTGGATTATAAACTAAACACCTTATAACTTACTATTAGACAGCCTTGAAAATGCTTTAATCTAGCAAGTGCCTGTAGATTTTGCTCTTTATGTTAGTTACTATGAGAGGAAAGACATAGATGTATGCTTTCTCCGAATCTAGTGGAATCTTATATTATGGAAATGTCTTTCATTTAAGCGTATCATCCAACTAATTTGTTGCGTAGTAATGGCCTATCTGTAGTGACAATCGTATAACACGACAGCCTGCAGTATCATTTTGATATGCTATGTCATCATGGTACTTTGTAAAAAAAACTTAATACAAGAGATATTATAGTTATTATAAGAGGTAAATGCGTTGTCAATGACATCATTACTCACAGCAACTCTGACGTGCACAAGCATGCAGTTCGTGCGAGCATACATCGCAGCGTGATTGCAATAGGGTCGTTTTTATTGACAATCCAGATTCACTTTGCACTTCGCTGATGGGAGAGTTAGAGTTTGGAGCAGACGCTGTAAACGAAACGCCCAGTGTTGTGTGCAGGAAGTGGACCGTTTTGGGGGCGGTAGTGTTATGGTTTGGGGTGCCTTTAATGGCCATGCCCGTTCCCGACTGATGGTCGTTCAAGGAAAACTAACTGCTGCAGGATACAGAGATCAAGTGCTCATTCCAGAGCTTTTTCCATCCATGGCAGCTCATGGCCCAGGTCTGACATTCCAACACGATAATGCCAGACCTCATACGGCCAATTTATCGCGGAATTTTCTTAGGAATGCTGGCATCAATGTCATGGAGTGGCCCTCAAGGTTTCCCGACCTTAATCCCATAGAGCAGTTATGGGATGTGTTGGACAGAAGACTCCGTCAAGTAAGGAACCCTCCACAGAATTAGCAGGAATTTGGTGCCATGTTGGTTCAATTATGGCGACGCATATCCCCCAAGCTGTGTTCAGACGCATCATTCAATCCTGGTGGTGACGTTGCGTCGCAGTTGTGAACGCTGATGGAGGTCATACGCGCTATTGACATACTTTCATCAATTTGCAACTTACCCTTTTAACTCTCTTACATTTCAGTCGCATTTCCGGTGGAACTGGTTACATTATATACATGAGTTTTATGGTACCGGTACACAGTCTTTAAAGGGTACAAAATAGAATTTAATCATTATTTAAAACCACTTTTCTTGTATGTTCAACTTATCGACAGTTTCGTTTTTGAGTTTATTAACATCATATATATTTAGAAAGCGGAGGACCCCAAGATTTTTAATATAATGTCATATTATGATTTATTTTGTTTTATAATAGCATTAATTAAGAAAAAAATCATAATTGTTTGTAACTCTTATTTTTCACAGTTGGTTGGAGATTTTTTTTTCCAAACTTGAATGTCTTTTAAGACAATTACTTACCGTCATATGGTTTTTCTAAATTCAAGATAGTTTTTTAACAATTGATACAAAATATTTGCTAAATATCTTCAAAGCGAAAATCAATATAAACAACTGTATGACTGTTTTTTACATACTGGCTTCAAGATTGTGTGTGCTAAATTTCAGTGCAAATAGTTAGTGCAAATAGTTTACGAGAAATAAACGATTTAAACGATAAAAATAAACGATAAAAATCAAGAAAAATGAAAGCCAAATCGGGTGTAAAAGACTGAACTCCGATAAGATTACTCCCAATAAATTATGTTAATGACTATCTGTAGGAGTCCTACTGGGGGCATGAGTAGTGTATATAATTGTGTTCTAATATCCACAAACATTTGTTCTCCATGTCTACTGTTCAGTTTAAATACACATCCGCAACGGTCAAGCAATGGTCTTTCGCTAACTGGTTTGTGGTGATAGTCAGCAGGTAGTCAGTTGAGGTGAGTTAATCACGTTAATCCCCTCCGCCATTCGATACACTTAAGCATCGAGGTATGCATTTTACAATTTATATCTAAAAAAACATGCTAAATTCTTGATTTTTTTTTTGTAAAACTTTTTGCATTATTAAGATTATGAAAAGAAGATTTCAGAAAGGCAAAAAACATAAAAGTCCTTAACAACTGCATACAGTGTTCCTGTTCTTGCACAAACATATCGCCTTATCCGCTGGATAAAACGAACTGATTTGTTTATAAATATATATGGGCTGTATATATTTTAAGTTTACCTTATTTCTTTGATTATTATTTTTTTAACCTTCCTTTGTTCATCTTGTCACGATTTTTTTTTCGGGTTGTTATCTTAATTGTATTAGTGTGAATACTATTATACAGTGTCTGGTTAAAAAGGTAAAGACCTATAACCAGAAAACCCTGTACTAAATGTTGGAATAAACATTAAAGATACTCCGAAGCTCATTCTACAACTATAAAACAAACTTTTCCTAAATATCTTTTATATTTTGTGGAGCTGCAGGCATAATCCGAAATTTCGGCTTTGACAGACCTTAACGCTGCAACTGCCATTGCGAGTAAAGTTAAAATTATAATAAAAAAAAATCCTAGATCAAAACTCTGTCTGTTCCGACAGAGTTCATTGCAATGAGGATTACAGCATAGTTTTTAGCTTCATTGGCTTAAACATTTTGATTTAAAATTTGGGTGACGGTAATGGGTCCCCTCGGACGGACTTTACGATTCAGAAAACAGGTTTATATTATCGAAATACATTGGCTAAGCGGCAATTTTCAGAAAATAAAAAACATCTACCGAAAAAACTGGTTATGTGCCCCCAATATAAGGCAGGCTTACATAAATGAGGCAGCACCTGGCTATGCAAGCAAGGTGGTTATCTACTCACAGGTTAGATTGTTCCTCATAATCTTATCAGGTCTCAGAACTTTTTACTAACCACTTCAAACCTTTTGCCAGCAGGCATCCCAGAGTGGGAATAAAATAATGAAGCCTTTGGAAAGTGTTTAAATAGCAGCCTCTGTTGTACCTTCGATATTTCGATGACATATTTATACTCTTTTCGCATACCATGCAGAGATGACCTTAATCTCCTTATTGCCACTCTTCATCAGCATGACTACTATCAGCCTTGATAATGTAGATTAGGATATTGCGATGTATAATAGATACAGCAGGTTCTTTGGTTTTTAATGTATTCTTTAAGCCTAAACAGATACCCACCAACTATTCCATGCTAAATCTTTTCACTCTCCTTATACCTTTAAGGGAATTATTAAAGTTCATACAATAAGGTTTCACGTGAATTGTAAACACTCTTTTTGTGACTTTTATCCAGGCTTTTTCTGTTGTCTTGAAGGCCCCGATTCCAAGAGGATATACTGGGCGAATTCTTGGTTGAATTGAACCCCAAACCCTCAGGGAATTCATAAGCTATGATTTATGCCAAGTGCTAGAATTTGCTCCTAAACAAAAATAACCACAACCGCTCTGTAACCGTGTAAGACAGGTCCTCAGATTGTAGTTCAAGACAAAAGCAAGCTAGATATACTAACATAACAAAAAATGCCTCCTTTACTGGGAAACAGACTAGAGATGTTTTAATTGTGATTCAGAAAATACGACTTGTATTGTTTGTTTCGTTTGATTGGTATTTAACGTCGTACTCAAGGGTATTTCACTTATATGACGACGGATTGTCCACTTCACACTATACACGGTGGAAAACCAGGAGGAAACATCGTAAAAACCATCCCCGTGATTGCCGGAGCCACAACATGTGACTCGCTCATATACCCGATGGTCGACAGGCGGACTCGAGCCGGTGAACGGTACCACTGAGCCACGGCCTCGGGCCGCAACTTGTCAGAAGTGTCTGAAACAATATTTAGGTGAAACCAACAATCATGATTTGAGTTCCATTAGGTTAAAACATTCTCCTTACCATTCAGTTAAAGATCATTTTGAAATCACACCAATTGAAAAAACACAATATTTTTCCTCTGGAGGGAAAATCAACAGTTTACAAAGGGACGGTTTTTGGATTAAAACGTTTCAAACCTTGTATCCACTGTGTTTAAACCACTGCAAGGGTCTAAACAAGAAATAATTCCAGTATTTTCATTGTTTTGGGATAACACTTTCTTAGCTTTAACAGATTCTAGTTCAGAAAAGTTTGCATATTGAAACCCGTCCGGGAATCGAATCCACGACCCTAGGCAGCGAATCGCCAACGGTAAATACCGGTAATCCGTTGCCTAACTCTGGCGGTCGTGGGTTCCACTCCCGGACAGGTTCCAATCTGCAAAATGTTAACTAGAATTTGTTCAAACTAAGAAAGTGTTATCCCAAAATAGCGAAAATACTGTTAATCTTCACTTTCTAAATGACACAATAATTACCAAGAAATAATTCCATTTGTATTCCAATATGACCAACCTAAAGTACCCAGTATATGTTAGTCTCCTTATGCAGGAATGTCCAAATCTTATAGTGCAGAATTTTGATAGAGGAATTTTCGGAATAACGGTCAGAATAGTCATGTTGGAAGCTGCAGTATTAAGTCCTGTTTAGGCCGAAATCTTAGAAAACGTCAACAGCTCCACCAGCTAGGAAAGAGGAGGTGTTTGTCTCATAGCTGCCATTGCGTTCTGCCTTAACGGAATTTACCTCCGAGTATCTTTATTCCAACATAAGTATAAGAATGTTTTGTTGAAGGGCTTTGTTATTTTAAACCAGCGTTCGAGAAGATTTGAAATCTGCCCCAGGAAAATATGTCACTTGCATATCAAAGTGGCGATCTAAATGGATCTAAACAGATAGATTGAAATCTCAAGACAAGAAAATTGTCTTAATTTCCTTAGGAAGTTGCCATATTGGCAAAATTTCAATATTTTTTTGCCAATATACTGGTAGAATAATGAAGTAAGGAATTATTTTAATACAAAAAACCCGATATATCTATAGGTTTGGATAGAAATCTTATCGTTGTCAATAATCTTGGTTGACCTTCGTTAGGACATTGTTATTACCTAAAGCAGCCGGAATGTGCCTTTTGTCATTCTTTACAAATTCAAATATATAATCTCTATACGCCTGATTGGATTGATAAAGACACATGTTGATGATCTACATTGTGACACTGATAAGTGTACCTATTTTAATAACGTATTGTCACAGTGTATCTCTTCTCACTTAAGCCTTGTTTTGCAAATGGTTTTGACCATGTGAACAAATTATAAACCTATATAGTTATTATTTTTGGACACAATAAAAATAATTTGAGAGCATTTCCAAGGTGTCGGAGTTTAACTCTAGAGTAAGCAAGCTGAGTAGCTAGCAAGTCCACCACTAGAGGCTTTTTTGAAAATATAAGCTCATTATCCCAGTAATCTCACCTTTTCCTACTTTTGTTTAACAACTATTTTTTTCTTACAAGAACCAAAGAGTAAAAGTGGTGCGATATGCGATATCAGCCATATTAGTTGTGAACCTAGTGAAATACAACCACATCTATAGTATTAACAGAAAAAGTGAAGTCTGAAGCTAATATCTGAATTTGAGTGATGGCCATTTTTGTTTGCGGAATTAAATGAAATGCAATCCCGTCAGTTATTTAACTGGAGGAAACTATTTTCAAAGTTTGAAATATATTAAAATTATGCAACGGTGCCATATTGTTTCGCAAAATTTGTAGAAATAAAAACCCAATATTTGTCTTAATCGGGGGAAGCTACCGTAAAAGTTTCAAGTTATTCAGTGAATTTGTTCTCAAAATTATCATGTAGGGATGAATATTGAAAAATTATGCAATGGGGACCATATTACTTTGAGCAATTTAATGAAATGCAATCCTATCCAAAGTCTTAGTAGTAGGAAAATAATTTCCAGGTTTCAAGTAAATCTGTGAATTTGATCTAAAAATAATCATGTTCAGAACCCATAGGCATGAATATGGTAAAATTATGCACTGGCGGCCATTTTGTTTTACGGAATTTGATGAAATTTTATCCCATCTGTTGTCTCAATAAGACGAGACTATATTTCAAGTTAGTCTGTGAATTTGTTAGAGTTAGAGTGTTCACAACATATATAGTAATGAATATTGTAAAATAATGCAATGCAGGCTATTTTGTTTTACGGAACTTTGTGAAATTCAGTCTGATCCATTGTCTTAAAAGCAGGAAGCTATCTTCAAAATTTAAAGTTAATCCGTGAATTTATTCTCTACTTGTTGTGTTCACAACCCATACAGGCATGAATATTCTAACATTATGTAATAACGGGCATTTTGTTTTACGGAATTTGGTGAAATGTAATCCCATCTGCCGTCTTAACAAGAGGAAGATACATACCAAGACTGAAGTTAATCTGTGAATTTATGCTCGACTTATCATGTTCACAACACTTAGACATGACTATGCTAAAATTATGTAATAATGGACATTTTGTTTAACGGAATTTGGTGAAATGCAATACCATCCGTCGTCTTAATAGGAGGAAGCTACGTATCAAGTTTGAAGTTTATCCGTGAATTTATTCTCTACTTATTGTGTTCGCAATACTTACAGACATGAATATGATAAATTATGTAATAACAGCCATTTCGTTTAACGGAATTTGGTGAAACGCAATACCATCCGCCATCTTACCAAGAGGAAGCTACATACCAAGTTTGAAGTAAATCGGTGAATTTGTTTTCAAGCCAGCGTGTTCACAAGCATTTGTGACCAACGGACGGAGGTCGAGTAGCATTTCTAAGCCCCCCTCTACTATAGTAGTGGTGGACAAATAGAAAACAATCCCTACCATTGCGAAACAGACAGGTGTAAATACAGTAGGCAAGTACAACCTGATCAAGGGCCAGGGTGGTAAAATAATTTTTTATTTATTTAATAAGGATGTACTGATGTTATACGGATATGTATCAGAACGAGAAATCTATACTCTATAATCTGTACTCAGTTATTTAAATTATATGACTACGGAATGGCGATTCCAAACTGCTTCCCGCTTTTTACAGCGGAAAACTGGGAGGAACCATCTAATAAACCAACCCCGCAATTGCCGGAGCCACATCGTGCGATATACCTGATGGTTGACAGACGGACCCGATCTCAAACACCACACAAAATCGGTTTTGTTTTAAAAGGTCACCGGCAGTATTTTATTTAAAACAATGCTTTAAAAGATTTCGATTTGATTACTCTTTCAGAGCCCTTTGGATTTCTGTGAAAGAAAAACAAGAAAGACGTATATTTCAAAATATACATAAAATAACATTTGTTTAATATCAGGTCTTCAATTGTACATATGTGAGTACAATATATTTGGAAACAAAGAGACATGCAAAACATGAAAATGTGGAGTAGAATTAAAAGACATAGCAAACTGGAATATACGCTCTACTCATATAGCTATGGAAGACAGCTACGTTGTCGCGGAATAGAAATACCGACAACGATCCGAGCAATTATTTGAAAATATTGTTTTGAAGGTCAACCATTAGCTAGATCGATCACCAAATTCTCAAAATCAGTAATCCAGTAGGATAATTTGGCCGAGAAAGTTTTGAATCGATTAGTCGCTTTAAAAATATAAGAAAACGTGTAATGTTAACCGCCGGATGTTCTGTATGCATGCGTAGGAATCAACCTAATTACACTGAGGATCGTATTTAAAATAACACTTCTCAGGTAAAATCGCATTTAAACAAAAAACTGTTCCTTTTGTATGCAGAATTTGTTGCAAATAATTCAAATTTCGTCCGCTGTAAGTATCTTAATACTGATGTAGTTCCAATGGCGTCATCATATCAACAAACAAAATGGCCTTCAGGCGTAAACAATAAACAGGTGGATAACTCAGTGATATGATGAAAGTAAATCCATGCGAATTACCTCCCTTTAAATGAACCTCTCCACATCAGAGATTATTTACGGTACACAAATAGACGTCTTTAATCAGGACAAAATTTTACAAGGAGAGGCTATAAGAGAGTGCAAGTCACTAAAGACAAGGTTTCTAAAAGTCGTTTCTCCATACAAGACTTTATTCATAAACAATTCTGAGTTACGATTCTTTTGAGTTTGGTGGTGATTCTTACTTCCAGTTACTGTAAGGTTTACCTTGAAGAGGAAACAATATTTTTCCAATGAATTTCCTGGATCGATGAAAACATAGCTGATCACTAGACCTAAATGACGTCTTACCTTCCCCAGGCATCGCGTTATGACGTTGGTACCCGACATGTAACATCGCCAGAAGAAAATGGGGAAAGTAAGACGTCATTTAGGGCTAGCTGCTCACCAACTCTAAAATAGATATAAATGTGGAGCTGATATAGCTAGGATACCACAGCTTGGTATAAAAGTATATAAATTAAGAAATGACAAAACGATTTTACTTTGGCAGGTAATTTAAAATAAACTCTAGTGATCTAAGACAAAGAAAATTGTTTGATATTCTTCTGAAAAATGAACATAACAACGAGGTAGGCAAAACAGTGCTGTAAAATATCAACATGCTCTTCATTATTTAACCGCAATACAAAGTGAGTATGTAATTTGTAAATTGACAATAGGAAAAAACAACTACATGTTCAACTCGTAAAATAGAACAATGTCTGATATACATAGATTCAGTTTGATATATTAAAAACGAAACAATGGGAAATCCTGAAATGTAGAAAAAACTAAATACAAACTGATAGTTTCACAATCATAAAGTAATAAACCAATTAACATGTTGATTGATTGATTGTTACCACCGGGCTATAGGGTATTTAACTTTTATGATAGCGATCTAATCTTACAGTCAGTCACACTTAGACAACCATAATTTAAATGTCAAGTGATTTGGGGTGTTGGGAAATTAAAGCCTTCCAGGGCTCCGCTCAGTAAAAACAATAAGACTTAGCTAAGAAAATACTTCAATGGGAGTCTGAGGAAGTTGGCAAGGGAGGTAATTTTATCCTTGCAAAGCGGTCCTCTGACTCAGAACATTCATGAGAGTGGAGCTTTTACATGATGTCACATACATTTTTGCATTGTGACGCTAGTTAAAGTCTCGACCGTTTGAATCTCGACCGTTTTGACTCAGAGGACCATTCAATGGAACATTACGAAACTCCCATTAGACAGAGATCCTCTATTGAAAGGAGTTTGGTTGGTGTTTGCTCAAGAAAAAACGTGAATCTTGAGACACCAAGAAGCTTTATTCCTCCTACACTTTTTATCTTTGAAAATGCAATTTCCAACTATGACTTGAAAATTAAGTACTGCTTTGAACTAATATAGGTAAGCAAACGTTCTTTTAAATATTGGAGATAAATATCCGACCAGAAAACTCAACGATTGCAATATATACACCATGTAAACATAACAATAGAACAGAGTATAACAAAGTGTAGGTTGATAGAGGACTTTCTTACAAACGATGTTTCAGGGCACATTGTATCTCTCCAGCTCACTTATTTTGTCCTGACATGTTACTGTATATATTTCTCCAAAAAGAGATAAAATTCATGTTGAACCAAATCCATACAGATTGTTTGATGGCTTCGGATCTAATGTCACATAGTCATGGGTAATTCGCTTATATGACGACCTATCGTTCACTCCTTACTCTACCTTGCTTTTTAATAGTGTAGAGAGGCATGGGAGAAACCATATAAAAATAACATGACTCCCTCAAAAAACTAATCAACTTGTGTACTCAAACATGTGTGCGGTACATTGATTGTTGACTAACGCTGTAACGGCCTTATTAAAATTAATTAACTCAGATGAGAATGCGCCATCCCACTCAACATCACTGGCAACAAACCATGAAAAGACAGGACAATCGTAAGATGCAAGACAGCAGCCTCAAATTGCCCCTTCTCTTTGAGAGCATGTGGGATATGGGAAGCTCCTACCAACCACCTGCTCGGCACCTCAATGATTGGGGTTATTAGAAGGATGCTCAATATTGTCAGATCTGTTAACAACTGAACCATAGCCTCAGCATGTGCATAAAACAATTTGAGTAAAAGACATGTAAAGTGTAAATTAAAAACAAGTAAGTAATATAAATGTTGACATATACATTACTAATAATAATAAATAGCAATTATAGCATATTGTATTGTAGATGTGACTTGATGGATTGGTGTGTATCCAAATCTTAAAAATAAAAAAACAGTGGTGTAAAAATAATGACTAATATAACATTCAACAAGGTTTAATATGTTCTTTGGCTCCATCAATTCTTTTTTTAACAAAGAATCTAACAAAAACAAAAATTGGCAAAAGAAATTAAACAGCTATCTAAATTAAATAGCAGCCATATAAATCAACTACAAAATAATATTTCAGTATTTCAATTTTTTTCCAAAGTTCTCCTTTGTAAAATGTAAAAAGTAACCATTGTCTAATCCTGCATGACACATACCAATGGTCAAGATTTAACAAGAGTATACAACAATCAATTCATGTAACACAAATATAGAACACTTACTGGTGGTAAGAATATTTTAACCAAAATAATGATAAATCTCGTAAATTGTATTTGATAATTGGCCCACTAGAATGTGAGAATGACAATTATTTTCGCAACCTAATTTCTCTATCATAGAGAAAACATACATAGTTAAATTAAATACATATTGTCTATATATTCAATATTTTCTCACAATATAATGACTTGAAATAAGAACGTATGTTAGCATAACATACATACATGTATAATAGTGATGCTTTCTTAATGTAAGGGCTAGTCCCTTAACCAAGGGAAACTACTTTTGAGGGAAGAAAAAAACTGACACTAACTTGGTTAGCCATGTTAAAACTGCAGGAGATTTGGAGACTCTTAAGTAAAAAAGTGTTCAGGCTCAAGATCAGCTTAACTTTATTCTGAACATCATATGAACTTTTGTTTTGAAAAATTAATTTTGTGATAAGTCAATTTACAATTTTAAATATGGTGCCTTGTAATTACAAAAACCTGCAGGACAATCAAGGAGAGAAAAACACACAAAACCTAAAAACTAATAAGATTGATAATGGTTTAAGCCAAAAAGTCTATACTACTTTTTAAAAGTAGATGCCAAAATAAAACAGGATCCAAATTTAATATTTTACTTAGAAGTCTCAGTCATAACTTGTGACTGAATACAAGACAAAGTGTTTAAAAGTTGGATCATTCTCAAAAAAAGGATTGTGTGGAAGCTTGTTGATTTTTGTTTTATAATAAACTAAAGCTTAGAGCGTGATGGGATAATAGAGCAGAACTTAGCCATGTTGAGATTGGGTAATAAATTAGATAATTTATTCAAATGCTAGGATGATCAATTATATCTTGGAGCGTGGCGAAGGAAGTCCCGATTTGTTCACTTTATAACTTCTGTGAACATCAATTTCATCTTTAAACGCAAGAAGGCCAAGCTGAGCATGGGAGGCCTCGTTTAATGCTTTGGAACGGATACAGCTGCGATACTGGTCAGAGCTAAGATTTGGATCACAATATTTTTCATGCCACAAATGGAATATTCCTGGATCTGTCGCTCTTATCACCATGTAATCACTCTTCAAATATTTTTCATAGAGAAACACATCCTCACCACCCCAGCCAGTTATATGCTCATCAAATCCCTTTAGTTTAAAGAAGTCAGATCTGTACTGGCAAGCCATACCGTAACCAAAGTCTCTCCAAAAACCAGAATCTTTAGATATCACCAATTGATCTTTGGCAGACGGAATTACTAAGTCTTGCAGTTTGTAGACAACATTAGGATTGTATAAGCTAAACACCATTGGGTAATAAACACGCTTCCCTCGCTCTGTATTTAAACGACATCGCTCTAGAAAATCTGTACCGTATACTATATCAACATCACAGAACAACATTAAGACATCCCCACCTTTCCAATTGAGGGCCCCAAGTTGTAAACCTCGTCCACGAGAAAATTTTTCATTCACAGTTATAATTTTCATACTTTTAAATGAGTATGTTTTTGATATTTTTTTCATGATAGCACGGGCTTCTGACAAACCTTCATTGCCAAAATAAACAACTGTGAGGTAAACCTTTGTGTCCTGCTTGATACTAACCTGAGCAAATCTCTCCATAAAATATCGGAAAATTTCTATACGCCCTGACAAAGGGACAATAATATTAATCCATTCATTACTGGTCTGTTTCAGATCTGTTTTCACAGCTTGTAAAGGACCAAATGGCCGCATGACAGTAACTTTGACATACTGAGCCGTGGAGCCCCGATTATCTATGTTTCGGAAATAAAGCTCATAGTGAGTACCAGTTGTGGGCTCATTTCTATAAACTCCTTCTAGAAAATCTTCGATATTATAACGTTTTTTGGCTGGTGAACGATCCTTATTCAGGGAATCAACACCATATCCTACAGCCTCTTGGATATCTTTTTTCTTGAATCCGATTGGTTTCTCCACAACTCTCTTTCCCAGCCCTGGATCTACCATATAGATCCTTGTCAGAGTGAACCGATTAAAAGGTACCACATCATATTCCGTTTTAAGTGAAAGACCATGCAAAATCTCGGCCTCTTGTAGTTTATTCCAAAAATATCTCACTTGACCAACAGTGGGTTGTTGAACATTTGCTCTCATCTGTTCACTGTTCAGATTGGTGAGGTTTTGATCTTTTAATGAAATGCTTAGATTATTTGATTTTGTCTCAGCCAGAATGAGCTGACGTTGTAAAGAAGTTATTTGTTCCTTTAACTGATTCACTTCATCTCTGTGGTTGTTCTCTTTCTGGTTCATCAAAGCCTCATAAAATTCCTTTTGTTGAGATTTCCCATGACCGGTTACAGTTGCTTCCCTTGGGTTCAAATGGTGGTCAATATTGAGGCCACATTTTGCAACAAACATCATGGTCATCACGGATAGACTGAACAACAACAACAGGACTCGGGGCATTGTTTTCATCTTCACCACGATACATTTTAACTGATCACCTCCAAAAATTATATGTTTACTCAGTATACAGCATCTGAAAACAGAAATTCAGTAAACAATATTAACTTTGATAGTTTTAGCCATCAAATACAGATTCCTTGTCAGTTGCTAATATGGCACTGTATGTATGTGCTTACCTCAGCTCTGTGAGCTACATGTATATCATATATATGTAACCTTACAACAATTGACCCCCATAAATACGTTCATATTGAAACACTGTTGCCTTCACATGGCTTTAATCATAACCGACAATATGCAGACACACAAACGAAAATATATATATTAAAGTTGCTGGTATGTATCAGCATGAGCCATATGAAATTAGACAGATGTGGAGTGATAAATGAATGAGAAGAACATGGTAGTTGAATGGGACCAGACTGTATATATGTAGAAGCATGAACATACACAAAGAGTGGAGGAACACACTAAAGTGAATTCTAAATAAACAATGCTTTCTGAGGACTGTGCTGGGAAGGATATGTTTATAAAACAACTTACAAAATCACATACTCAGTCCAATTCTCAATACAAGATATCAACAAATTGTCAATATTATTATAATTAACAGTTTTAAATTTATCAATAAATATTTCTTTTGATAGATTGGATTTACAATCATTTATTACTGATGACCCAAATTTGAACGATTTCAGAAGTTAGTAAAAGAAGGGAACCATGATGTAAGGGTAACAGTTACTACACTGTTATGTAATGCATAGCTTGCCTCTTGTCTGGATTATGATATAAGGGTTTGAAATAAGGGAAAATACTTTAAACTACTGCTTCTACTAAATATACTAAATTCACAAGTTTATGATCATCTTGGCTTACTAAAGTGTAACTAAATGGTTAACGGTGATGGTTAATTCACTGTAATGTAACTGGTTTGTCTGGGCTGCCATACCAGGGTTTGAAATAAGGGGAAATACTTTGGTTGGTTACTTTAAAATTAACTCTTAAGTTCTTAACTACTGCTAAAATTTAATATACTGAATTCATGATTTGATTTCTTATCACAACTCATCTCTGCTTGCTAAGATTTCGTCAAACAGATAAGGGTCACAGTTACTTTAGTATAATGTAACTGTGTTGTCTGGACTACCATACCAGGGTTTGAAATAAGGATAAATACTTTGGTTAATTACATTGTAAAAAAAATCCTAAGTCATTCAGCACTTGCCTTCATCTTAACTACTATTACTTTTTAATATAATAAATTCACAATTCGATTTCAAATTACTGCTAATGTCAGCTTACTAAAATTCCATTAAAAGCTTATTTTTTTTATAATAAATTGTAACAAAAAAGCTTGTTTAGGTCTTTCTTATGTACCTTGAAATGTTTTTAGAAAGACTGATTTTATGTGGTAGGTAATGTTATTTCCCTCTCTAGACATCAATGGCAACAAAGACAAGACAGCTAGGTTTTCACAAGCCGGCAAAACCATGACATTTGAGAGCACCAGGACTACAAAAGGAGAAATGAAATTACAATTTCTCTGATTGAACAAATGAAATGAAAAACACCTTGAGATGAATTTATATAGTTATTTATAGTATTTGATAGAAGCATCCCTGATCTTTAACAAAAAAACCCAGCAGAAATCATAATTACTGTTTTCTGTTTGTACATGGCATACACCCACACAGATGGTTTCCTTCGTCAATGGACAAATGTTTTCAAGCTGTGGGGACATATGGTAACATAATTTAAACTTCAGGTATCAAAGAAAATAATACTTTTGTTTTCTTAATTCTTTTATCTGTCTGGAAGAAAGATAAAGCCAATGAAAGTACAAGTTGTCTGAAAGCCACCTGGAAATGTTATATAGATAATAAGGGTTGAGCAGAAGAGATTACCTGCATCGCCACCTACACTCACCTGTTACTTTCTTTTGTCATTCTATGTTTACCTGGTGATACCACACATTAAGAAAATAACACCTTTGAATCTTCTTGGGAAAGATTTGAGAAGTTTACAGTAGATCACAGATAATGTTGACACTGGCAGACCAACCTCTGATATAGCTAACAGATTTTGATTTGGTTAAAAAGCAACTTCAGTTCTCAGTTCTCCACTGGAAAGTGTATTCATGGAATAGTACCATCATGGTATACACAGTTAGGCTTAACTATATAAACTTACCAAGGACAATCACACACAAGTTTCTCTTGAACACATGTTGGTTTAAATTTCTCACCAGATTATACTGTACATAAACACGTTCTCACATAAGTTCTCTCCTAAACATAGGATAGGAATATTTTTTGGTTAAATATGCCTGTAAATAACATTATTTCTCGTCCATCTCTTACAATCTTGCTCAGAAAAGTTCTGCAATCTATACAGTACAGCACTATTACATTGCTGTGCAATATGTCAATGACAACATGTAGGAAAGTATTTTTTACTACACATATCTTCATAAGTGCAGGATGTCTGTCATGTCACACAGACCGGTTACACATTGTTCCTGAGCTCAGAGCACTCTACAGGTTTCCTCTAACTAACCTCCTCCCAGTACAACAAAGTACATGTGTAGCTCAAATTATGTAATAAAACTCTTTTGCCCGAGAAGATAAAAAAGGGTGAGGAAATTGCAACTCTCACCAAAGTATAAACTTAAGTAAATTGAATTTATCAAGGTCTAATTTGGTTCAAATACAGCCTAATCATGCCTAATGATCTGTGACATCCTGTACACATGGGATATCACAAACCACATCCCTCACCAAGGCTATAACTTAACCAAACTATACTGTGAGAGGATTCCTTGCTTTATATATAGCTTACCTTCATTACCTCAATTACTGATAACTAATCTTTCTATCTTTTTTCTCTCGCTAACTTGTCCATATGGTAGTCAGAAGATGTAAACATTTCCTCAATTTGAGTTCTTTAACTGTTAGATGTAGACTGGACTGGTGGATATGACATTTCTAACTAAAATGTGTTTAGTTCTACCATAAATTGCAGGGTGAAATCAAGGGCTTAGGCAGACACCCGTCCACCCGTCCAAATGGACACCCTGAAGTGAACAATTGCCTCATTTGGACACCCTGT
>JARFOD010093114.1:0-17513 GCA_031763545.1 Mopalia muscosa | reverse complement strand
GTAAGAGGCGAGAAAAGAGGTTGCTTTCTGTTGCCCTGGTGTTCACAGAGCTAAAGGGTAACGGGAAGCAGATTTGTGTGTAATGTTCTGTATTTGTGTCCGTCGTCATATAAGTGAAATACCCTTGAGTACGACCTCAAACACCAATCAAACAAACAAAATAGGCCTACAATCGCAGCCAATAATTTTATGTAGAGAGTATTTACTACAATAGGTCTGTTGTCTGGGAAAATAAAATTATGTAGACTAGAATAAAAGTACTGAATTAGAATAAACCTGTCGCCTAATATAATATTCTCTCTTTATTTGTCACCTTAATTGTCATTTTTCACCTTATTTGGCATTTTTGCACTTAATGACCCATATACAGCAAGTAGGTTTGCTTTGTTGTTGTAATCTTGATATATTTGGACCATTTTTAATGAAATTGACTTGGAAGTGTGCCCTGCTGAGGCTAAACTGTTGTGGGAGAAATCATTTCTCTATTTGTTTTATAAGTGAAACTCTTTTGTACATATATACAATTACAGTTTATTTTACAGAAGTGAAATTCTTTTCCACTATGTGAAATAGTTAAGTTAAGGTGTTTTATTTTACTTACGTGTAAAAGAATTTCACATATGTTGAAAAGAATTTTAGATATTTAAAATAAATTTTTATTTTACATCAGTGAAAATCTTTTCAACATAAGTAAAAATAAAAGAATTTCACATAACCGTGAGGCTATATCCCAGAGGAATCAGATGAAGTAGGCCTAATGTTCTTTACAGAATCGGTAGAAATTGTAGGCCTATTAAACAACAGTAGTTTCCTTGTATAATTTTTTGCTAGAAAATAGCAAATGCTTTGCGAAATGTGGAGGATAATGTCCTTCTGATCAGATTGTACTTATTGAACAAAATTCATTGCAGCAAAATACAGACTGAGGGAGAAGTTAGTAATTGAGGCCGTGGATGCTTTTATTTCACATATCTACAAAAGATTTCCACTCAGCTTTTTATTTTACCAAGCGAAAAAGATTTCCAGATATGTCGAATTCTATTTCACATGATATGTTGAATCATTTTCCACAAAAGAATTTCACATATGTGGAAAAGAATTTTACTTATGTGGAAAATAATTCAACATATGTAGAATAAAGGTAGGAGTGATAAAACGGCTTGCCATAGCTTCCTCCAGTTAAAACGATGGATGGTATTGCATTCGTCAAATTCCCTTCAACAAAATGGCTGAATTTATTACAATATTTTAGCATTTCATACCTGTATGTGTTGTGAACACGATAAGTAGAGAATAAATTCATGGATTAACTTCAAACTTCGTATGCTGATTCCTTCTGTTAAAGACCACGAGTTGTAATGCATTTCACCAAATTCCATTGAACAAAATGACCATTATTACATATTTTTAGCATATTTATGTCTGTTGGTGTTGTGAACATGATAAGTAGAGAATACATTCACGTATTAACTTCAAATTTTGCATAAAGCACTGGTTAAGACAGCATATGGGATTACATTTCACCAAATTTCGATTAACAAAATGGCCGTCATTACATAATTTATAATATTCATAATGTAGAGTTAATTAGCGGATTAATTTTAAACTTTGCTGATAGCTTCCTGCCTTTAAGACTATGGCTTGGACTGAATTTCCGAGTTCTGTAAAACAAGATGGCTACCATTGCATTATTTTACAATATTCATTACTGTATATGTGGTTAACACTATAACTCTAACAAATTCATGGATTAACTTGAAGCTTGAAATAAAGTATCCTCTTACTAATATACATCAGAGTAACATGGGATTGAATTTCATCTCTTTCCTTAAAAAAAAAAAAAAAAAAAAAAAATGACTGTCAATGCATCATTTTACAATATTCACACCTGTTATGTGTTTTGAACATAATAATTTTGAGATCAAATTCACAGATTTACTTGAAACCTCGAAGTTAGCTGCTTACTACTACGACATAAGATTGTATTTTGTGAACAAATTTGTGAATAACTGGAAACGTTTTTAGGTAACTTCCACCCATAAAGACAAATAATGGGATTTCATTACTCCAAATTCCACAAAACAAAATGGCAGCCATTGCATAATTGTAAGATAGGTCAAACTTCGAAAATCGTTTCTTCTGGAAATTGATAGGATTGCATTTCACATAATATCGCAAACATAAATGGCCATCACTCAAATTCAGATATCAACTTCAAACTGTCCATTTCCTGTTCAAACCATAGATGTGGTTGTATTTCACTAGGTTTCACAACAAATATTCCTAGACATTGCATATCACACCAGATTGGTGATAAACACGATTTATTTTATTCTTTGAAAGAAAAAAAAGTTCTTAAAGAATAGTATGAAAAGGTGGCTTGACATGAGCATATTTAAACAAAAAAAGCCTTAAGTGGTGCAACGGCTAGCTACTTAGCTTGTTGAAATATAATTTTCTGTGCAAGGTGTCAAGGACCATCACAGTTTACAGGTTATTGTAACAGTAATGCCCATTATACACATACCAGTAATGTCACTTAACACTATATTATTATCAATGCTATAATTATATTTTAAATTATTCAAATAATATGGTTTTTGTCTTTGTTTATACTTTCATATAGGAAGTGCTTGTGGGACCTTTATCATTCAACACAACTCATTAAACTTGTAACATGGAGGCCTTGGATGATCAATTCACAATCAATGATTCCAATGATGTGAATGGAAAAGACTTTAAACCAGAAAGCAGACAAGCCTTAGTGGCCAATAACCAAGAGCAGTTAAAAATAAAAAACATCAGTGACTCAGAAGCTTCAAATGGTGAACCTCACTTTGAGAGAAATGACTCAAATGTTGAGAATTGTAAATCACTTACTAGGGAATATGACTTAGGACCTTCAAATGCTGATTGTAGCTTTGAGATAAGTAATTCTAATATGGAGAACACTGTTTTGCTTTCTGGAAAAGTTGACTTGACAGATTCCAATTCCAGATTCTATCAAACATTTGAAATCGGTGGGGTAAATATTCTGAATCCTGACCTTCCTCACACAGTGAAAGCCTTTCAACCTGTGGTGAGATTAAAACGGTTACCAAGGTTACTCGTTGACCAACGGAGATTTTTCTGTCTGGAATGTGGGAAAAGATTCCGGTTAAAAGCAGGATTAGCAGAGCATATGCTTTATCATGGTTCTGATCGACCATACGAGTGCAAATTATGTGTCCTGAAATTTAAATCTCCTAGAAACTTGAGATGTCATATGGTTGTTCATTGCACTGAAAAACCCTTCAACTGTGAAGAGTGTGGAAAAACGTTCAAAGCCCAGAACAGTCTAGCTGCTCATAAACGAACACATTCTAAAGAACTGGGTTTTGAATGCAAGATTTGTAAAAAGAAATTTAAGACTTCTAACAGCTTATGTTCACATAGAAGGACCCACATGGTTGAGAGACCGTTTCCTTGTAAACTCTGCGATGCTGCATTCAAAGTTCATAAAGCCTTGAGGGATCACATGATTGTTCATTCTGAGGAAAGACCATTCAAATGTACCGATTGCAAAGCCGACTTTAAATCATTTGAAAGGCTGAGAAGTCACACAAAAATTCACAGCTCAGATCGACCTTTCGAGTGTAAACTCTGTGATAAAACTTTCAAATACCCTCAGCATCTATATAGACACATGTCCACTCATAGTGATGAGAAACCGCATAAATGTGATCAGTGCGAGAAAACATTTAAAACTGGACGGAACTTAAAAGAGCATGAAAAGATTCATTCCACTGATCGACCTTTCGTCTGTAAGCTGTGCAACAAGGGCTTTAGACTAAACACCTTTTTGAATTTACACATGGCATCCCACATATCTGATCGACCATACGAATGCGATATATGTCAGAAAAGTTTTAAAACAAATGATAGTTTGAGAATTCACCGGGTCATTCACTTTGAACGTCCACACAAGTGTCAGTTTTGCGGGAAGGCGTTTACCCATAATTATCTTTTGGCCAAACATATACTTAAGTGGCATTCCAGCAAATGACCACACTCTATTACTTGATACAAGATCATCAATGTCCATGGACAATATATATGAGATGCTTGACATACTCTCTAACAGTAAACAGATTATAATTGCCAATGATTTTCATTGATACAAAGGGCCAGATTCTTTTTTTTTAATCTACAATTATTTCCTGGGTAGGTTAGTAACTTATTCTTATCATCCATGCAATTTTTAAAATTTTATCCAGGTTACGTTTTTTAACCCACAGTCATTCTGACTGTGGGCTATTCGGTCTGTCGGTCCCATAACAATTCTTGTTATCACTATATCTCAGCAAATGCTGCTCCAATCATATTAATATTTTATTAAAAGCTTCCCTACATGGTCTAGTTTTGCAGGTAACATTTTGGTTCATGTCTGTCTGTCAGTTCGTCTTTAATTGAGCCATTTGCCCGTAATTTACACATTTTTGTTATCGGCAAATCTTGGAAACTTCCATTCCAATCAAGTCCATATTTTGGATTTAGCTTCCTCATAAGGTGGAGCTGTGCTGGTCTCATTTTGGTTTTGATCCATTTATTCATTCTTTTGTTATCCATTTGTCTGTCTTCTGCAGTTCTATGCATATTGCTATTTCCTGTTATCACTATATCGCAGGAACCGCTGCTCCGATCACTTTTATGTTTTGTTAATAGCTTCCTTTCATGGTCTAGTTTTGCAGGTTTTGACGAAAATTAAATCGTGAATCTGTCCCCTCTTAGACCCTTCTCTTCAAACTATCTAAACAGTGTGGGCGTCAAGATCCATTCATGGATCTCTTGTTTCGTTTCTAAGATAAAGTTATAAGAAGTTGAAATTTCACTATTTTGAGTCATTATTTGGATTTTTTACCTTTAACCCAATATTACAATAAAACTAAGTCGAAAAGGAAAAAACTGAATGACCCTTTTTGGGTTTACCAAATGTATTATACGTTGGTGTAAGATTGAACAGTTGACGTAAATAGTGTAAAAAAGTAGCAGTTTGAAAAAGAGGTAGCAAAAATGTACTTTTTATGCAAAATATTTTTTTCTGGGGGAGTGGGGGGTTAGAGTATCCTTAATACACACAATTGTTGTGATATCGAATATAGTCTGTCCATTTTTGGATGATTGTTACACCTGACTTCGGATCCTATCACACTAATTCTGTAATGACTGAACCATACATAAAAGTGAAACTGTGCCAAAAATATGCTTTCTGGATGTAATTTTTTTCATCTGATTATAAAATTGAAACATAATTTTATCTATGAGAAATGAAATTTATTTTGCGAACGTTTCCGATTCATTAATCTGTTCGATACGACAATTTTTCTTAAATGTTTCCGTATCGCTTTCATTTTCACATTTTCATTCCAACTCATGTTTGCACATGGCTCACTTCCCCTCTGGCCGCCCTTGACAAGGAAAGAAAGTAAAGTTAGAATATGAAAACAATTATCCATGGTCTGTCCAAAAAATAAATGTTCGTCGCTGTGAAACGACCAGACTGACCCTCTGTTGATGACATTTCCTGATAGGACGGACATGTGTCATACATTTCAGAAGTAGGACAGATATGTGTCCCACTTTTCAGAAATAGGACAGACATGTGTCACACGTTTCAGAAGTAGGACAGACATGTGTCCCACTTTTCAGAAATAGGACAGACACGTGTCACGCATTTCAGAAATAGGACAGACACGTGTCCCACTTTTCAGAAATAGGACAGGCACGTGTCCCACTTTTAGGAAATAGGATAGACATGTGTCCCACTTTTCAGAAATAGGACAGACATGTGCCCCACTTTTCAGAAATAGAACAGACATATGTCCCACTTTTCAGAAATAGGACAGACATGTGTCCCACTTTTTAGAAATAGGACAGACATGTGTCCCACTTTTCAGAAATAGGACAGACATGTGAAACAATAGACACCGTAAAAATGCTCAGATATTAAGTCCAAGATTTTGAATAAAGTAAATAGTATAGTATTTATAAATAGTATTTTATCAATGCAAACAATGAATGTCATGTAAAGCAAATATTAAAGCACATTGATATTTGTTAAATTTGAATACACAAGACTATGATTTTATGGTGTGTCTGTCCAAGTCTGTTTGTGTGTCTGTCCACCATGAAACATTAACAACATCAAATTTGAAACAAAATACAATATTTTTATGGTATTTTTGTCAAATTTTAAAATGTATTTTCCAAGTCAAGTAAAAATTTTTAATATTAATCTCATAAATCACCATTCCTACAAACTGGATGAATTTTATTCAGCAACAGGTTTTTATTACCAAGTTTATGTTGCTAATGTTTCACAATAAAAATCCTTTCAGTTGAAATCCCAGCATCTTGGTAGAGTAGAGTGACTAGCATTTTATGAAAGAAACACCCCAGAAGTAAATGCAGAAAACAATAAGACACATTTATCTATATACATAGGCTTAATCAGGCACCCATCCAAATGGACGCTCTAAAGTGAATAATTGCCTCATTTGGACACCCTGTTTAAAGAAACTTTAACACGCAGGAGACAGTAGGCCTACAGTACAAAACTTCAATTCTCTTTATGGAAAATATACCTGTCAGCAGCAGACCATTACTTAGCAGTAATTAAACATACTTGTAAATTTGGTCTTCTCCCTTTATGTCATAAGATGTATATTTGTATTTACACATTGCTTTTAGAAATATATTATATACTCACCTATTATAATTTCTCTCTCTCTCTCTGTCTTTTTATACACCTGCTTTCGATGAAAGTGGACGTATTATGTTATAGTGCTGTCTGTCCCTCCATCTGTCTATCCGTCTGTCTGTCCGTCTGTCTGTCCGTACCTCCTTGTCCGGGCCATAACTTTTAAACAAAAATACTTTGTACAAATGTTCCTCATAACTAGGGGGTGTGTCATGACGTATAGCCAAGGTCATTGAATAAAGGTCAAGGTCACCATCTCCATTATACTAAAAACATTGTCCGGCCCATAACTTTTTAACAAAGACTTTGAAGAAGCTTCTACTTTGCACAAATGTTCCCCATAGCTAGGGTGTGTGTCATGGCCTCTATCCAAGGTCACTGAGTCAAGGTCAAGGTCACGATCTCCATTATACTAAAAACCTTGTCCGACCCATAACTTTTAAACAAAAACATTGAAGAAGCTTATACTTTGCACAAATGTTCCTCATTGCTAGGGGTGAGTCATGACCTATATCCAAGATCATTGAGTCAAGGTCAAGGTCACCATCTCCATTATACTAAAAACCTTGTCCAGTCCATAACTTTTAAACAAAAACTTTGAAGAAGCTTATACTTTGCATAAATGTTCCTTATGACTAAGGGGTGTGTCATGACCTATATCCAAGGTCAATGAGTCACGGTCAAGGTCACCATCTCCATTATACTAAAAACCTTGTCCTGGCAAAAACCAACAACTTGCAGCGGGCATACCTTGCACCCCTTGAGTGGTGCCCTATTTTTCATAAACAGTTTTATTTTGACGTTAACATGTAGGCCTACATGTATTAATGTTTTTCTTTATATTTTATATTATTTTGTATTATTTTTCTCGCTTAGTGCCTTTTGTAAATAATTTTACTAAAATGTTCATGAGCAGTAAATGTTCATGATCAATAAGCATGTATTAATGCTCTTATATTATTTTCTATTATATATTTTTTCTTTTCTTTTGCCCTCATTTTTATGATAGATTTTTATCTCTATTAGTGTGTGCATGTGTGAGTGTGTGAGAGTCTGGAGGGCCTCGGGGAAGATCAACTATCTGTTGACTGAGTTTTTTTCAACCCTCTTAAAATAAAGTTTTATTATTATTATTATTATTATAACATTTAGTACCTTGCTCACACTATAACATAATCAGAACATATGACGGTTTTTCTTGTATTTGCAAATAGGGCCCTTAACAAACTGAAACCCCTATCCCCCTCTCCCACCCCCATCCCCCATCCCCCCTGCTATTCTGCCTAATAAACTTTAAATAAGAGTTCCATCCAGGTAAAAAAGCTGAAACATCGGTAGGGACAGACACCGGTAGAATCACACCTTTTCCTTCTATTTTGCATGGACTGCAGTGTATTTATGATGAAACTAACAAAAGAGATCTGTTTAATGCAGAATTACTGGTCAATCTATATGTAATTGACACGGATGTTTTTTTTTGTTTGTCTCAGCCTAGTTCCTGTTATGATGATATATGGTTTATTTGTTGTTTAATAAACTATTATTAGCATCCTCTGTTCTCCTCAGTAATATGACAGCAATGAATGGTTTTCTTGTATTCTGTCACTATTGCTATTTTTACTCAGAATGCTATTGGTTTACTTGTATATACACCTTGTGGTTTATGCTACAGTTCTTTTTAACAGTAGATGCATTTTATTCTGCTGAAAATATTTTACCTGAAAGTCATTAAAACTGTAAAGAACATACATTACATGTACTGATGTAAGTCAAACTGACTATTATAATTAATACTAAATTATTTGACAGAATGTTTTGTATTGACACTGTGCATTAACTATTAAGTCATATATGTAAACTCAAACAACTAACTATGATTTATGTTGGCGACTTAGCCCTAGGCTAGGTGTTACAAGATAAACAATGCCAGAATCTCACTTAAATTGGGTTGTTGTCATACGACCATGGCTTAGTGGTTTGCAAATGGGCATACTATTTTAATTCCTAATCCAACAGTGTGACGTGGACAATCCGCTGTCATATAAGTGAGATACCCTTGAGTACTATGTTAAACACAAATCAATTTAATTTAATTTTCCCATAATGTAACTCCTAGAGTCTGATTTAATCGTGCATTCTTTTGACAGATGAATGTCACACTATGCTGGGGGGACTCTTCACAGTACTGGGGTCACTTTCACAAAACGTCGTACGACAAACAAATATCATACAATAAAATTACGTCATGTTAAACTATTTTGTGAAAGTGGCCCCTGGGGCATACACACATGATGGCTTGAATAAAGGATATAGTGACATAAGTGACATAAATGATGTTTCCTGATATTGCTATAGATTAATGTAAATGAAAAAAGTTAGGAAACAGCCAGAATAAAGCCATAGGTAGAATGAAGGCAGAATAAAGCTGTAGTTAAAAGAATGTTAGAATAAAGCCATAGTAAGAATGGAGTCAGAATAAAGCCATAGTTAGAATAAAGCCATAGTAAGAATGCAGTCAGAATAAAGCCATAGTTAGAATAATGTTAGAATAAAGCAATAGTTAGAATAAAGCCATAGTTAGAATAAAGCCATAGTTAGAATAAATCCAGAATAAAGCCATAGTTAGAATGAAGCCAGAATAAAGCCATAGTTAGAATGAAGCCAGAATAAAGCCATAGTTAGAATAATGTTTGAATAAAGCCATAGTTAGAATAAAGCCATAGTTAGAATAAAGCCATAGTTAGAATGAGGCCAGAATAAGGCCATAGTTAGAATGAAGCCAGAATAAAGCCATAGTTAGAATGAAGCCAGAATAAAGCCATACTTAGAATAATGTTAGAATAAAGCAATAGTTAGAATGAAGCCAGAATAAAGCCATAGTTAGAATATTGTTAGAATAAAGCCATAGTTAGAATGAAGCCAGAATAAAGCCATAGTTAGAATAATGTTCGAATAAAGCCATAGTTAGAATAAAGCTATAATTAGAATAATGATAGAATAAAGCCATAGTTAGAATAATGCCATACATGTAATTGGTACCCTTATAATATTTATTTATTTTTTACAGGTTTTTGAGAAAACGATCGGTAAAGATGAACACTTATCTGTTGGTCACTTTCAGCATGGTGTGGCCGCTTTAAAAGTTAACAGGTATGAAATGAAAAAACAAAAATACAAGTTTATTACCATTTATTTTTGTTGCAATGCTCTTGTCAATTATGGGGCTGGCTTGCTGTAATAATAATGTTGGAAATAAGCTGTGGTATTGAATTCTTATTAAATAAACAAATTGTGACTGCAACCATAAGTACCTGTCGAATAGGGGGGATTTCAAATAAGTGTGAAATCCCAAGTGGTGCGCATTTTGGTGTTTTATTACAGTACAAGTTTCCAAGCATATATTTGATATAAAAAAAAAACCCACAGCATAACTTATATGTACCATTTGTTAGATTGAAGAGTTACTGTTATTCTGTTATGTACTGTAGCGTCTTTCAGAAAACTTTAATCTCATATTGACTGAATTTACATGATATTTTGAGCAGTTATTTTTGCAGAGCTGATATTCCTTATAAATATTGATATATATATTTATATTTATATATATTTGTAGCTTGTGTAATATAAAATATTTACGTACATGTAATTACACACAAATATTGTCATTTTCTATATGTTTACTTACTATGGGATAAATATTCAAATGATGAATTTGTATGATATCAAGCTTCCTGGTTTATTTTAAAGACATGTTAAAATCTGTGTGGCCATGCGTGAAGAAGTTTGCCGTGGGGAAGATCAAAACTTAACGCTTGATTCCCTTTGTACTCATGATTTCAACTCAATATATAAACATTTTTATAATTTGTGTCTTAAATTTAGTGCTGGCACAAAGTTATATAAGATAACCAACTCCGCTGAACAAGTGAAATTCAATAGTTGAGGATGATTACATTTTGCTCAACGTAATCAGAAAAATGCATCAAATTTTGCACCAAACCCAGACTTAACTAGTAAAAATTGATTATGAATTAGTTTTCAGTTAGGGAATTTTTATCTCACATATTTTTGCCTTAGTATACATATTGTTACAGATATCACCTTGGTTGTGGCTTATTGTTAAGCAAACTTATCTTATTTCAACAGCGGGTGGTTGGAGGGAGCTTCATGTTGCCCTGGTGCTCTCAGAGCTAATTTAAAAGGGGAACAGGAAGCTGATCTGTTTATGCTGTCTGTATTGCGTCTTGTTTTTGTCGTCCTGTATTTGTCCTGTCTTGTCTTTGTTTGTTGCCAGTGGTGTCCTTCACCCATGGGGCTGGCACGTTGTCATATAAGTGAAATACCTTGAGTACGACGTTAAACCCTAATCAAACAAGCAAACCTATTTCAACAAACCATTCATGGGTTTGACTCTGTCTGTCGACCATCAGGTATATGGGCGAGTCACACGCTGGGTCTCTGGATTAACTGGGATGGTTTTTATGAGGTTTCCTCCTAGTTTTACATCATATTAAGCGTGTAACAGTGTGAAATGGATAATTTGTCAACATGTAAACGAAATACCCTTCAGTAAAACATTTAACTCTATTCAAACAAACTACAGATATCATGATGTTGTTTTTATGAGGTGTTTGCTCAGTTTCCACCAAATGGCTACATTGGGATATAAGTGTTATATCCTTGAGTTAACACCTGTGAAATAAATAAATAAATTTACACTTTTATCTGAACACAGATCTAGTTTTAAGTTGAATGTGGAATTTTTTTTTCTTGTGTTCAGAGTATCCGTAGCCTCAGAAAGTTTTACTAAATCCTATTTCTACCTGAGAGGTAACACCGTTATTGACTACAGACAGCTGGGATTACCAATATTGTTATGCAAATCACAGGTAAGTTTTGTCATATTGAATCAATTCACACCAAGGGCTTAGGCAGACACCTGTCCTAGTAAACACCATGAAGTGAACAATTGCCTCATTTTGACACTTTTTTTTAAAGAAACTTAAACATGCAAGGGATCGAAAAACTGTCAAAATGGGACACCCAGTTATTTGAAAAGTGAAGCTCAATGACCATTTTGGACACCATATTTTTGATTTCTGGCTAAGCCCCTGAATCACACTTTGAGTTTGACTGTATTTTCATTAGGCAGAAGCCCTGTGAGGGAGCGGGTGAGCCATGGCCCTGCAGAATGCTCTCTCGGCTTACTCTTCCGATCGTAAGAGGCGAGAAAAGAGGTTGCTTCTGTTGCCCTGGTGTTCGCAGAGCTAAAGGGTAACTGGAAGCAGATTTGTTTATGATGTTCTGTATTTGTGTCTGTCGTCATATGAGTGAAATACCCTTGAGTATGACGTTAAACTCCAATCAAACAAACAAACAAACATTAAGCAGAATATTGTATCAGCCCTTTGATGCCAGAAACTTGTGTCCCTTTTCAAAGGAATGACTGTCAGTGGTTTAGTGGTTAGTGGACTGGCCTACTAATCTAACTTCCTTGTACCACTTAGAGGTTTGAACCAGTCGATATGAGTAAGTCAGAGGTGGGTGGTTTTGATAAGGTTTCTTCTGTATTAGACTATACATTTGTATGTTTAAAATACACAGTTTTGAGTCTGCCTGTCGACCATCAGGTACATGTATTTCTATAATATGGGTCATTGATGTGGGTGCTGCAATCGTGGGGCCGATGGGGTGGATTTTTTTCAAGATTCCCTTTCTGTTTTTCACTGTATTTAAGCAAAGAACAGTGTGAAATGGAATATTTATCGCCATTTATTTATTTAGTTCCCTTGAGTGTGCTGTTAAATCCTAATCGAACAACCCTCACTCCTGGTTTAGACTGGCCTTCTGACAAAGAGAGTTTGGTGGCATGTAAATCGAATAACCTTGAAGATAAACATAAAAGATGATCATACAATAAATCATTAACTTAATCCGTCAATTTGTTAATTTTTTTTTTTTTTACAGGTATTGATAAACATAGCAGTGTGTCTTTTTCGCCAGAACAAGAAATCATCAGCTGTAAAATGTTTAACGGATGCCATTGGGCTTAAGAATTCATCTACACTTCAGTCTGCTTTAAGTCAGGCCAGGGACAATGCACAGGTACGGGATATTAAATCTTTGTTATTAACTAAGAAACTGAAAGAAATAATAAAAAGTTAAAGAGTTTAGTCAGGAATGTGTTTAAAGCTGTTTATAATTCTCCCATGCTTAAATCAAATGAAAAAAATTTCTGTGTTAAACTGAGTTATTCTTTCTTATTAAACGATAAACTGAAGCAAATAATACAAAGCAAACTTTTTGGAGAGACTAGATTAGACATGAGTATGTTTAAAAGAACATGTTGTCAAAATAAAATAAAAAAATATAAAAAAAGCCTGATTTTTTCTAGTTCTTTGCTAAAAACCTTATTCAGCTTAAACCCCAATCAAACTAACAAACAAAACAAACCAAAACATTTTGACACATCGAATGTCGAATATTTGTCAGGGATTAACACTCTATTAGAGATGATTATAGTCTACAATCAATAAAATGACTTTTGATGATTATAATCTTATAAAACTTCTTTGATTAAATTAATTTGAGTATTTGTTACTTGACGATAACTCAAGGCTATATGGATTACAACTTCTTGTTTTTTAAGGGTGCAACATTTCAATGTCTATTCAGACATTGTTCTCAAGCATATATGATCAAAAGATTAACTTATAAATTTATATATATACAGTTTTCTAGAATATTTGCTTATTTGTTACTAAATTTGTTTCCTTTTCTCAGAATAACAAGGAGTTCCCCATGCAAGAGCTGCCTGTTTCAGCTATTTTCCGTCCAGCCAAATCCATCGTGTCCAACCTAGAGAAAAAAGATTTCCTTGGAAAAGCGGAGGTAAATAAGTTCTA
Organism: Mopalia muscosa; assembly: GCA_031763545.1. Taxonomy (NCBI): domain Eukaryota; kingdom Metazoa; phylum Mollusca; class Polyplacophora; order Chitonida; family Mopaliidae; genus Mopalia; species Mopalia muscosa. The sequence continues at coordinate 3,869 of JARFOD010093114.1, read as the reverse complement.
AGGTGTCTAAGTTTGTGACTCCATTATTACCAAAATATAATCCTCTCTGACAGCATCCAATATACATGTAGCTGCTTCCCATACAATTACAGCTGTGGCTTAGGAGTTAGTGATTGTGCCTTAATCTGTCTTAGATGTATTGTTCATGGGATCAAGCTTGTCTGTCGACCTTCAGGCATATTCATATGAGTATCATTCGTATGAGTAACATCTAATTCCAAAGCTTTTGTGTGAAATTCAAAACTTTTTCACTTATCTTTTTTACAAAAAAAAAGTTGTGTAGAAAAATAAATATTAAAAGATTTAAAAAAAAAAAATATGAGCAGTAATATTTATGTCTAGTAAATATAATATGAAGTATTGAATTTTTTTAATTTTAAGGTTATAGCATCTGTAGATGAAAACGACACATTTACTGGATTTGTTGGCCCAAAAACAGTAAGTTTTTAATGGATTTTGTGGTTAGTTTAAAGATGTTTGTTGATCTAGTGTTAACGATTGAGCTTGTTTATGACTATACAATAATAAATAAACTGTAATTTATTTCAGTTAATAAACGTTTGATTTTGCTAGTTTTCAAAAGTGTCATGTTAGTTGTGTGTTTTGCACTGTCACTGTACAATGCTGCGAGATGTGTGTCCACTGATTGTCTTGTGTATTCCTGATGACCTTGAGAGTTGTTGAACATATTAACCAGAAGTAAGAAGCCCAATTAAAAAAAAAAAACACTAAATAATTAAAGCAAACTTAATAACTTTTTTATGTGTTTTTGATTGTCAGAAGCACAGCCATGGAGGCAACAATTCGCCATCCTCTCCACTTACAAAGGAAATAAGGCATGCACGAAGCCTTGAAGATTTGTCCCACCCCCACAGCCCTGTTGCTTCCGTAAAATATCGACCACCCCCTCCCCATTGCCCTCCTCCTCGTCTTCCAAATCGTAAAATCGTATGTGTCCAGAAAAGCCAATCCATGGAGAGTGTGCTCGAAAAAGATGAACTTTCTTCCCTCGATTCACTGAAGATGTCCAATAATTTTAAAACTGGTAAGATGCAGCCATGGATTATCTGCTCCTGAACTAGTTATTTCTTTCCTATTTAGCCCCGCGGCTTTGTATTTATGTGTTGTAGTTTTGCTTTGTTTGAATAGTTTATGTTCCATTTTTTAAAGGCATGATTAGTGCTCTTCTAGTGCAAAGTTTTTTTGTACGCTGCTTTCCTGTACCTGTCACATATATATAATAAAAATATTTCTGTCCGTCTTTTAACACCTGATGTAACAACTGTAATATGGACTTTAGTCTGAAATAAACAAATATTGTAATACAACCCTTGCACTAAAATAGAGTAAATTTTGTCAATTTATGGGTTGCCTCAAAACATATACAGTGTGGGCAAAAACCATAAGACTGGCACGCCAGCATATGAGTGAAATCACCATCGTTTGAGTGAAATCACCGTAAGTATAGTTTTAAACCCCAATCAATCAGAGAGACGAACAGATTAAATCACTAATAGAGGACGAAAGATTGACCTCCAACATGGCATGATGGCATCTTTTATCGAATTAAATTCAATATCGCTAAGCAATCCGTCCTCATATGAGTGAAATACCCTTGAGTATGACGTTAGACACCAATCAAACAAACAAATCAATATCGCTTAGAGCAACTGACACCAGAATAAAGCACTTGGCCGTTCATCTATTCTAATAAAAGATCAGTTTTCATTATCTACAATAATAAAAAAACAAACAATAGATAAATGATGCAATAATTTTGAATAGCTTCTGTGTAACGAAAGATTAAATATAAAATCACTGATTTTCTTAAATGATTTTAACATTTTATTTAGTTTTCCTAATGGCTTATTACAATTTCCATCTATATTCTTGTATTGACCAATTCTCATTATCTAGGTCCATAGCCTTTTTGCTTTTGTGTAATGAAAGATTAAAAACAAAATCACAATGATTTTCTTAAATTATTTTAACATTTTATTTTCAAATTTCCATCTATATTCTTGTATTGACCAATTCTCATTATCTAGGTAACCAGAAAATGGTGAAAGGGACATTTGTATTGCAATTATTTTTATAATGTTGATTGATGTTTTATTGGCTTATGAAGCATAGTGCTGTGCATTAGATATACATGTTGTGTTCTTCCAAATATATTACAATCTTGACCATGCTTTGAATGTTTTATTCGAATATATATATTTGTAAATAGATCTGGGGCTGAGGTTTTAAAATCTTGAGCATGGTTATGTCAGAGATTATGGCTGTGCTCCTATTTAGGGGTTATAGAATGTTTTGAGCACGCACTCTGTACTCTCAGTACAAAAGCAATGCACAATCCACCTCTTGGGCACGCTGTTGTAGAGCTCTTCTGTCAATAAAGGTACAATTGCTCTACACTAAATTTGCCCCCTGCATCAAGGTGGATTTTCTTTCTCACTGATAAAATGTTTTGATCCACGGTTTAACTTTTATTTTCAAAATCGAATCGTAAACTGTATGTAAAATGTATTTTTCCACCAACAAATCCTTAAAACGACTCTGCAGCCCTGTTGACTTGGTCGTGAACATGATACAGAGCACTGTCCGGACCTTACTCAGGAATGTGCTCAACTGAGCACAAAAAATGATCTGAATTTGTTTATCACCTCAGTTTTCCAACACAGACTCAAGAGTAGACTGATCTGAGCAAGAAATGTCATCTTGAGCTTACTGAAGGACTGTTCTAACCTCAGCCACAAGTCTACATTATGTGTATTTTAAATTTGTATTCTTTAGTTTTAAACATACCTTTATTTTTGTTTTGAGTTTATTTTTGAGTTTCACATGGTAAGCAAAACAGACCTGTATAAATGTTAATCTTATCATTTTGACAAGAATCCACTGGCATCAAATTTTTCTTGATGACCAGGGTTTTTTGCATTAATTGAAGAAATTCTGACTTTGGGTTCACTGTGCTTTATATTGTCTGCTTTTGGTTCCTATATTTTTCCAATATCATATCGTGTGTATATTTTTGTTTTTGCTTCATTTTCCCCTTTACTTTATCATCAACCCATTGCTTATGTTTGGAAATACTCACCTTGCTGTATACAATGCAAGTTATGCAATTTTTGTACACATACATATATATTTTTTTTTTATATAAGCAAATTTTTCTCTCTTCATTTATTTAAAATACATATATTCTGATATGGTTGACAGAATCTCATACAAAAACATACGTTTTTATTTCGATAAAAACAAACCTACAAACACATTACAAGTCTGGCTATGGTCTGAAGAATTTGTTATAGAAAACTTGAAAATTATTTTCTAGAAATCCTCCAGCTACCATACATTAAAAATCGATGGACTGACAAAATTTACCTAATTGCATTGGATTCTTGTTGTTTGGTTTTAATTCTGGTTTCTTTTTTATTTAATCTTAAATCTTCGTTATCTCCATTGTTTAAGGAGGCTGTACTGGATACTGGGTGCCATTTGTCAAAAAATAACAAATATATAGACTCTTATAAAGCCTTTATTTCATGTTAGACAAGTATGGCAACCAATATCTAGTCAACTGCACTCTAGTTTATTTATCCCAGTACATTTACAAAATTGTTGTTTGCTTTTGCTATTAAATCCTGTTATCCTATATTTATACTTTTTGTGTGTTGATTGTTTGTCTTTTTCTTCTTGTGTTTTTTTCTGTGTTTAATATCTAATAATAAATTATTACACATAACGCTATTGTATAAAGTCATTACACAAGTTTCTATTTTAGTGGCAGATGGTAGAGAGGTTACTTTCTGGGGCAGAGGGTAGTTCAGAGGGGACTTTGTGTTGTTTTTATTTGGGGGGGGGGG
>JARFOD010093103.1:0-17517 GCA_031763545.1 Mopalia muscosa | reverse complement strand
TATTAACATTGGGACAGTTTTCTCAAAATTAAATTCCATAAGCCACTTATCGGACCATTTCAATAGAGATGTTAAATCTTGGTTTATCAGTTCCTCAACCTCGTCTAAATTGGTTGAGGAATAAAACAGTGAAGCATCATCGGCAAAGAGCCTCACAATACTATCTATATTATTAGCAATATCGTTTACATAGATAAGAAAGAGAAGAGGACCCAATACGGATCCTTGAGGGACTCCTGCCTCAATAATTAATGGGTTGGACAATGAACCATTTACTAACACTTTTTGTTCCCGCTCAAGCATATAACTTTTAAACCAACGTAATAATGATCCACCTATTCCATATTGACCGAGTTTAAACAGCAGTCCCCGATGCCAGACCCTATCAAACGCTTTAGATAGATCACAAAACACAGCACATGCGTATTCACGTGAATCTAGTGAAGTGCACATACTGTGGTAATAATCAATAAGTTGGTAAGTACATGAATGCCCTGGTAAAAAACCTGCCTGTAGGTGATAAAATAAATCGTTTGATACCATATAATTATAGACAGATTTAAAAACTAATCTTTCCAATATTTTACTTATGCAACTTAACAAGGCAACTGGGCGATAATTCGATGGGTTGTGCATACTGCCTTTTTTATGTATCGGAATAACATGAGCCACTTTCCATCCAGTTGGGAATTGAGAATGAATCAGCGACTTTTTAAATATGATAGCTAATGGTCGTGTGACCGAATGAGCAACATTTTTTAACATTTTATGACTTATAGTGTTGCAGCCTACGCCTTTATTAGCAGGTAATGACTTTATAATATAACAAATATCATCTGCTTCTATTTAGATTGAATCTAATCTAAAATTTGTAATAATTGTATCATCAGAGGTTTCAACGTGTGCGTCATTCAGACTTGATATTGATGCGAAGTATTTGTTTAGAGCTTCCGCTTTTTGCCAATCTGTGATCGCAACAGGGCAATTTGTTCCAGCATTGTTTATCTCTAAAGGTGGAATTTCGTTCTTAGCCGAAGACATTAACGACTTTAAATGTTTCCAGAATAATTTCGGTTCCTTGGATTTTGCATTTTCAAGAAAACTTTCGAAATTATTGTAATAATTTAGCATTGCATATTTTTTCATATTATTCACTCTGTTACGTGATTTTTTTTATAATTTGACCAATCGACTGGTCTCTTGGATTTTTTAGCAGTCTTGTGAAGTCTATCTCGATTGCGCATCACTTTAGGCAGAGTAGAATCATACCAATGTTTGTCTTTTGGACGGATTGCAACTGTCTGAGTTGGTATGCAGTCCTTGGCAATATCAATAAACGTTTTTGTAAAGCTATCTGCACAACTATCTACATTGTCACAAGATTCCAACAACAACTCTTAATCAGTTTCATCAATTAGGCGATTAAATTTGACCCAGTTGGCATTTTTATGTAACCAGACATTTGGCTGATAGCAGCTTTTTACGTTATAACAGAAAGTTATGGCTAAGTACGTAGCTTTGTGGTCGCTTATATCCGAGTTAACAGTTATAGTACCACAACCTATACTGCTTATAGACTCACTAGTGATGACAGGGTGTAGCAAAGTGGACGATTGCTCAGTAACACGTGTTGGTTGATTAATTATATTATATAAATTGCATCGGTTAATTATATCAACCATGAATTTGCTTTTGTTTCCCATAAGATCATCGTTTAGGTCACCAACAATAATAATATTTGGACAAGTATCAGTTGATTGCTCAAGCATTTGCTCGAATCTTATGTGTACTGTATTAGGACTATTCGGAACTATATAGGAAACATTAAGAAGCAAGTGTTTTTGGTTGGATTCAATTTCAATCCAGAGGGTTTCAAAACGATTTGTTTCTAGATCAAATCTTCTAGAACATTTCAGTGTCTGGGCTGTATATACTATCAGACCACCCCAAGGATTCAAGCGTGTTAAATCTCTGTCTTTCCGAAATGGGACACAGAAATTATCTAATAAAATATCATCATCACAAATACTATTGTCTAAATTGGTTTCTGTCAAACAAATAATATCAAACTCTTCGGAAATATCATTAATGTAGTCCATTTTGTTGCGCATACTACGGATATTTAGGTGAAATATTTTCAAATCATTTAGGTTTAAGGGTTGAACAGGCCCAGGATTTGACTCTATATCTCCACAAACTAGTAGTAATAACAGTAAAAGTAGTAAAATATTTGCAGAACATGACTGCTGTAAACAATATAATACCAATGTTACAACTGATGCATTTACATTGGTTAGGAATATTGTATAAAAGCTAGATAAATTTAATAACGTGTCTTTCTTAATGTTACAGACATTTTTATGAACGTCTATCGAGCTTTTTAACGACTGTGGCAAGCGGAAATGGAAACCGTCGGTAGTGGGAGGATTTTATTTAAGTTTTTCCAGAAGATTGTAACCTTGTGTAAAACTGCCATCCGGTCATTTCGTAGTGAAATAATACCTTCGTCGCTTTAATAATATTTCATTCTGGTTATAACTATAGCGGCTTAACACGTTGTAGCGGGTTTAGTTAGCCTCACTATGACCGCTGCAGGAATTTGATACCAACCCAGAGCGGCTATGAAAGTCGAGTGTTTTGACGTGTTTTGATCAAGAAATTGTTAACTATGAATGAATACATTTTAGGGAAATGAGTCTATTCTTTGTTATCAGCCCTAATTAGGGCCTACCGGTACCGGAAACTGGATACCAGAACATAATTTATTTTGCTGTTTAATGCGCCAGAAACAAGTTGAATTCCGTTAGCCTATGTTTTGATTTTGTGTGAATATTTCAATTAAGTTCGTAACCAATACAGTTCATTTAACTCCAATACACCATTTTAATTTGTGTTACAATATTTATACACTGCTTAAATATTTTGCTGACATATTTTGGCCTAAAATTAAATTCTGTCTGATATTTAATTGCGAAAGAAGCTGCAGAAAAAATATCCCCAACATTTATTTCTGATATTTTCATTCCATAAAATCATAGAGATTGTGGAATAGACATTTTCTGATAATGTGTTTTAGAAAACCATTTCCCTTTTTGAACTGTAAGGTTTTTGTTAAATGGACCAAAATTTGAACTATTAATACGTTCGTACGGAGCAAGTCTGTGAAGGGAAGTTAGTTAGTTTACATGTACAGTCTTCTGTGCCTTCATCTAGTCTCACCAAAAAAAATATTATTGGCACCTCTAAAAGAAACATGAATGGACTAAAGCTCAATGTCTATCTTGCCATTGAAATTTGCGGTACGTACACTTAGCTACAGTTTGTAATGGTATTTCGTTGATAAACAAAGTAGCGATGCCAAAAATGCATTTGTTGTTTTTTTTTCCAACATACATATCAGTGAATTTCACAGGAATAAAAACCTGCCCAAACTTTAATTTTATAGTAGGCTCTCTGGAGTTCCTTAGTTATTGAAATTAATACCATCACAAGGGGAATTGCTTTTCTCTGACAGACGCTTGTAGTTCGGAAAGACTGTGTGGCTATTCTTAAAACATACTGCTTTTTATCCGACAGCACTAAATCATCTAACTCGAGACAAACGACTGATGTTTACTAAAGGCATAAACGATATTTAAAAATTAATCTTTCACAAATCTACTGATCTAATGATAGGGATATTTTGTAAAACAAACTGATCAAACCTTGTTTAAGGTTTGGCTCGAGTATGATTTATCAAAGAAGAAGATACACAAGCATTTATCATGAAAGAAGCGATCTTAAAGACAAACTTGAATTTCAGTGATGTATTATTTATAGGTAAATATTTGCCTCACGGAGACGCTATGATCAGCTAAATGTAACTACATATATATTTTAAATCTGTGCGTTCAGATCCTATAGCTGAACGACGGCACGTACGTATCGGGTACAAATATAACTGTGACGTTATGCCTTAAACTCTAGACGCAGACGGTTTTATGTCCGACTTTACTAGACAGCATTGAGATCGATGCCTAGCGGTTTATTAAGTACACAATGTACATTTATTTCTATAATAAATAATTCAGTATTTGTGCAATGACATTTTAAAAATATGTGCGGGTTGTTTCGCAGGACAAACGGATCCGATAATCCGGTCCGAAAAAAATCCCTGTCGCGTACGCAAGTATGTACTCCCTGTTGAACTGTGCTTTAACATTATATGCTTTAAACTCCAGTCCCAGACAGTATCAGATTGATATCTGACTTTACTACACTGCATTCAGATCGATGCCCAGGGGTTAATTATGTACAAAATCTACAATAGTTTCTATAAAAGTTAATAAAATATTTGTGCCTTGAAATATTTCAAATACAATACAGGACAGAGTGGATGTAAATGAATTTGTATGTCACCTGTGCATGCTTTTTGCCCACTAATCACCACAGCCTAATTTATAGGATCGGCCAGAAGTTAGCAGCGGATTCGTTATTCGTGATTCGTTATTCGAATCACGAATACCGACAAAAAAGCGGGATTCGTTATTCGAATCACGATTAACGATAAAAAAAACGGGATTCGTTAGTCAAATCACGAATCCCGTTTTTTGTCGTTATTCGTGATTCGAATAACGAATCTCGATTTTTTTTGTCGTTATTCGTGATTCGAATAATGAATCCTGTTTATTGTTGTTATTCGTGATTCGAATAACAAATCCCGTTTTTTGTCGTTATTCGTGATTCGAATAACGAATCCCGTTTTTTGTCGTTATTCGTGATTTGAATAACGAATCCCGTTTTTTGTCGTTATTCGTGATTTGAATAACGAATCCCGTTTTTTGTCGTTATTCAAAGGACGGGTCTGTTACTATTTGTGTGTACACAACACAGGGTGGTAAGACGCTCCTTCTGGGCAGATATATTGTTTAAGCACCATGAACCTTTGAGAGCTGAAAAACAAATCTACTATACAGAGCACGAAGGCATTAACTTTGGCATATATATTTTACAAGTGGGCGTGCTTTAGTGGTTAGCGTGTCGACCTACTTATCCTACTTTGATGTGATGTACACTTCATGGTTCTTATCCGTCTGTCGCCAGCCGGCGTATGATTGAGACACAAGATGTGATTCCGCAATCCGGGCTTTGTTTTGATGATTTTTCCTCACCGTATTTCAGCAAGGAAAAGTGTGAGGTGGACAATCTGTCGGGACGTAAAGTAAATAATACCGTTACTTACAACGTTAAACCCTTATAATGAAAAGAAACTAAACGATATTTGAGACGCACCATCACTTTTTGTGAGACTAATGAAAAATCCATTTTTGTTGGTTAGTGGCTGTTGTTCTATATACCACAAGGGGTGGGAAGACGCTCTTTCCTGTCAGAGATATTTGCAAAGCACCATCAACCTTTTTGAGTTGAATAACGAATCCTGTTTTTTTTTGTCGTGATTTGAATAACGAATCCCGTTTTATTGTCGTTATTCGTGATTTGAATAACGAATCCCGTTTTTTGTCGTTATTCGTCATTCGTCCAATGGTAGTATGGTCCGAGCACTATCATACAGCCCTATGTATTCTGCAAGAACATTAGTTGTATAATAGGTTAATGCTTCCCATGTTATGGCTGTTTGTTGAGCTAATTACTGTCGGCACAATTCTATTATGGGAAACCCTTTGTATTAACGACTAATGAATCAGTCAATTAAGCAACCAGCTAAATAAGTGGCAAAGCAACCCATGAACCAACCAACCGACCGACCAACCAACTAACCAGCCAACCGACCATGCAATCAACGAAGTATCCAACCAACCGACCAAACAAACAACCAACAAGCGTTCAAACATCAACCAGCCAATCATCCAACCAATCATCCAACCATGCAACCAACCAAGTATCCAACCAACCGACCAACCAAACAACCAACAACCGTTCAAACATCAACCAGCCAATCACCCAACCAACCAACCAACCAAACATCCGACCGACCAACCGATCGAGAAACCAACAACCAACCCACCGACCGATCAACCAACCAAACAACCAGTCAACGTGACATACTGACTAGGTGTTGCTTAAATAGTGTCTTCTTGTGTTAAACATCATTCGTATACCAGTGTACTTGTTGTATTACACTAGTCTCTTTATATACTGAAGAATAGCTGTGGGGTAAACTACTTTCTTCAATTTTGTATTAAATATTTTGGATGACGGTGCTAAAGCAAATTATTAATCTCTTGCTGCCGGCTGTCTGTTTATAATCATTTGCTTGCCGACCTACTTTACATTTTATTATAATAAACTAAAGGAGAGTCATGCATTGTTTGGCCCCTGCAGGATCTACTTCAGTAGCATAAAATTAATAGCTTATACAGTAGATTAACTCATCCTCATAGGGTAAATTCAACCATCAAAATGGCGTCGTGTTCCATCTGAGGTGAAACTTTAATCAAATCGTGACTAGTTTTATCCCCAAATTTAACTCATCACTGATAATTCTTTTTAATTGACATAATATTGACACGAATCCATGCAAACGTCATTAGCAACTTTTTAAAGTTCTTTTTTATTATGTTTTATTTCAGCTATCACACATATTCAAAACAAGCAGATCGATAAAATAACCGCTCAAATGTGTGATGAAGCAGCGCTAACGTGTGATAACGAAACTCATTTATCTTTTAAATAGATTAAATTTTTTCAAAAATACATCCTATCCATCATCTTCCAGATGTTTTTTTTTTTCAAATGTTTTACTAACTTTGATTATTGGCTAAAGCCCGTTTGCGTCCAACCAAGACATTTACTGACGTTTATATCTCTGTGTCGACATCGACCGAACACAGTGTGACCACAGTGTGATAATTGAGCATTGTGACATCCATCAGCGTATTGTAAGTAAAGAGAAGCGGACAGGGATTCATGTATCTTCACTAGCCAAAAGTTTTATTCCGAGCTACTCTGCATTGTAGAGTAGCTCGGAATAAAACTCTTGGCTAGAGAATTGGGAATCATTGTAACATGGTAGATTGTCTTATTAGGTCGGCACTGTTCTATTGCTTATACAGTAACAACTTGCTATCTCTTACTTAAAGATTTCGGTTATTTCAGTTAATGGATTAAGAATTGGTTCATTGTCCAATCAGTCAGTCACACCGTTTGAAGACTGATTTATTAAGCTAATCAATGAATCAATCATTTAATCAGGCAACCAATGAATTAATGAAGGAATCAATGAATCAATGAAAGGATCAATCTATGAATCAATCAATCAATCAATAAATAAACCAAACAACCAATGAATCAATCAATGAATCAATCAGTCAGTCACTCAATGAATCAATCAAGGAATAGGTAGATTAATTATTTAGGCTGTAGCTTAATAAGGAAATATAACGGAAATAGTGAAATAGATAATGTTAGACATACACATATTCATCTTCGTGTTTGTTAAGGTTGTGAAGTTATAATGAAATAACATGAGACTGGAATTCTTAGCAGCAACATAGTGCCCCCACAGTTTATGACATTGTGCGCCGTATTAAAAAAAATAGTAATAAAAAAGCCGGGATATTTCTTTATTGGTACAGTTTCGTATGAGCGTTAAACATGTGTTAATATCACCTATTAATCAATCAAACTTGAACAAGCTGATTCAACACGTATCCGATAAACAAGTTAATGCTTATTTAGGATCTCGAACATTATTTCGTCGGAATGTTGAATTTTACTTTTATGGCGGTGGTGTATTCCAATAATAATTGTTACTAGTACAACAAGGATGTGAAGCATTTCCATAATGTTGGAAAGTTAATTTTCATCTAGTGGCACAATGCTATTAAAGACAGTATTGCTTTACTCTTGAAACAAACTGTCCTTAATCTGAGGTTTAAAGATTAAAGAGGAGAAAATGTAGAAAAAGGAAATATACGCATACACACATATATTTTTTGTGCCCAATAGACATTTTTGGAGAGTACATTAGGTACTGATTGTCAGCAAATAAACAAAATGAAGTGCGACTTTTTTGGGGACAGCTTTGTATAGACTTGGTTGAGGGCCCAATGAGGGGTTTGTAGTTCCTAGAAGGGCTGGATTTCTATTTGATAACTAACCTTCTGTAATTAGCCAGAACATGCCCCTTTCCAGATGATAGGAGATCGAGTGCAGTCAATCCTTTGACCAATCCCATGCAACACACGTATCATGGCATTGGTCAATTTCCTTTTAACTTTTCAGTCTCAATAAGGATTAGCAGAAGCGTGTTGGTCAGTACGGATTTTGACCATCTGACCTGTGCCTTCTATCCCAAACTGAACAGTCTAGACTATTCCAAATCAAATGGTGCCGCAGTGCTGTTGAAGGTGTCAATCAATATTTAAAACTTTCAAACCTGTGCAGTATTCTCGTTATTTTTGGATAACACCTAATCGTTTGAACAGGTTCTTGTTCAGAAATTTTTTTTGGATGAAACCCGTTCGGCAAACGAACCCACGAATCTTAGAGGTAGGCACCGAATCGCCAGAAGTAAGTGCCGGACACCTATAGACCACTCAGCCACCCAGCCGTCTGCAAAAATAGAAGGCTAGTCAGCTGGAGTTTAGGTCGTGGACATTCACTACCCCTCTGATAGGAGAGTGACACAGCTCTCGAAGCTGAAAGCAAATGAAAAGTTTTGTGTCTTTTAGAAGGTGGAGATAAACAGTGGCTTAAGACTAGACAGCGTTCGATAACCTTCACTACATATGTAAAAAGACTACCATCGCGTAAATTAGAAAATCTTTAATTTAGCTTTTAAAAGCTTTATAAAGCTTAGTAAGCCGACTGTTAAAATTGTTAGCCTCTGAGCTTAACACAGCTATGTCAATTGTCATTTTGACTGTTTACCAATCGTCTAAACTTCAGTGATTTCCTATTGAAGGTTAATTTCAACGACCGGCTAATATGACGTCATTGCAATCGAAACACTTACGATCCTTCATTGCAGTCGTTTTTAATTGCAAACTTTCGACTTATATTTCGAATATATTGTTCTCAAATTAAAATAAACTATTTTGCCATTTTAATTTCTTGTACGAAAAATTAAGGGAAAGTTAAACCCACTCAAACCTCTCGCAAAACCGCGCTCTACGTTACCTCTTACCTACAGAGCCACCTCGTGGACACACATCATTCTATAATACAATATCACTGCCTGTAAGCATTTTTGGCTAGCAATCGGATCAATTCGCACACTTTCATTGCATTATAAAAAGCCTCGGTATAGGCCCACAGCTTGTACGGGCTGTTTCTAGCCTGGCTGATCTCCAGTATTAATATTTGATTAAGTTACCAGCTACTATTCGCATTCTAGTGACTTTTTTCGTTTCTTATTATGATAACTGCCATCGAGCCGAGGTAATTACACCTGATGAACCATTGGTAAGTTACACCGCCCCCTCCACCAAAGCTACGGTACGGTTTTAGGTGTTTCCTTTCAGAATTTGTCTGGGTTTCTAATCTCTAAGGGTAGGCCTTCTCAAGAGATAATAGCTACAAAGCCCGACATAATGCCGTGGACCAGTGATGTATGCTGGGAAGTTGACATAGGACTGGCTATTACACGGCCCCGTTCTATATTAAATAATTATTAGGTTATTAATTCATTAGCCAGAGTAAATTGAGTTACACTTTCCTGTATACAGATAATTGCGGAAGAATTAAGCCATATCGCTATGCTCATGCACGTCTGTTTGCCCTGTGTCAAGCTTATCCTGCGAATCACAGGAACTAGCTCGGAGCACAAGTGTAGATTATAAACATAGTGGCCATCATGTACATCGATGGCAGGACATCTCCTCTGTTAAATCCATTACACAAATGTCACACCCGTACATATTTTTTTAGCAGCGCGAGATTAGAATATCATTAATCTCCGGTGAATTCAGAAACATTATACACGACAAATATTGAATGTCGATTGGCTATTTAACCCATACAAGTTTATTTAAGTTGTTTTCCCATGCAACGGATCTTAGCGTAGGCCTATATAAGAGGTAGTCTTCAAATCTAATGGGAAGGCTACGCTAGCGATTTTAGGAGAACCCCGTGCACTTTGCAATATAGTTTCTCCCACGGTTACATCTGGGAATGGTACCCTCTTAAAAAGATATCTTGTCACGGATGTTTTGTAGGCACAATGGCACGATGGTGCCACGGCTCAGTCCTTGGTCAAATTACGTCATCCAGACTACTCAAGTTTATTTTTAATGCAGTGATTTGATGGTTATGCTGACCAGTTTATTTTTGCAATTTAAGGACTTAACAATATTTGAATATATTGTGATTTGATGTGTGAACTAGGTGGCATCTTCGAAAACAATACGGATTTAGGTACTACTATTTATGTAGTAATTTTGGAAAATATTTGAAGAAAAAAAAAACAGTAAAAAAAAAAAAAAAACCTTCGCACACATACAAAAACAGGCTAATGTGGCATAATTTTAAAGAAAGTACTTTGATTTTTCGTATTATCCTACATTTATGACCTTGTCTCAGGGATGGTGGTGCTGGTGGTTGGGGGAGGGGCAGGGGGCTATCTCAATGTTCAAGTTCCGTCGTCATATAAGTGAAATACCCTTGAGAACGACGTTAAACACCATTCAAACAAACAACAAACAAACAATGTTCAAGCCGATTTTAATTTTTAAGAGTACAAATAAGATATTGTCATTTTTAACAAGGAGTTGTATTACCAATAACAGACTAGATTATATTCGTTTGGAACCCTTAATGGCCAATCATTCGACACTATTCTACCTCAAGTTATACCCGTGCACTTTCTCAAATGATAGTTGCTACCATTTGTTTTGATACAACATATGCAAGCGAATAACCGCTTCGCCGGTGTCAGCAGCTAACATTCTCTAGTAAACAGGCCGTCTCCAAAGCACAGATGCCACCCCCAACAGTTACAATCCGTCATTAGCTTCTTTGGATATTATTAGTATGGCTTAAAAAGGGGTTGTCGGCCAGGGATGTTTCTTCTGTACTTGTTCCCTGCCCCCATAACTTTTGGGTACGCTTTCATAAAAGGGTTAAAAGTCTTCAATTTGTGATAAAAACAGAGCCTTGTGTGTTGCCATTGGCTTGGAGGGTGGTTTCTTTACCGAATGGGCTGGTATGCTGTCCTGTTAGTGAGCCTTTAGTAAGGCGCGAAACCACAAACAGGCAAACAGACAGATATAATAAGTGTAATAATGTGTGTAAATAGGATAACTCGAGCATGTTCGGTAATAACTGTTCATGTACAATTTGTGCCATGCTTGATAGAATTAACAACTACATCACCCACATCTGAATGACCAAAGTTTTAACCCCGTAAAAGTCGAATAGCATGAACATACAGGTATATCGGTGAATGTTTATTAAGGCTTAGCTAATAAATTTTACCGTCAATAATTGTAGTGTAACTTGAACAATTCTACACATTGGAAAACAATAAAGTGGTAATTTGAAATCCCACCATATGTCACCCAATAGTTTGTATATTTATGTGTAACATTATGAATAGTCCATCGCGGTAATCCAGGCCATGTGAGACAAAACTCTATGAAGATTATAGAGTACAAACTATAGTTACAAAATGTTACTATTATAATTGAAAGTATCTATGCGATTCTACATAACTACGCCCTTGGGCATTTATATATCATTTTAACGCTTTTTACTTTTAGTTTGTTTTAAACACACAAGTGCCATAATTTTTAAATTTACACCTTACGTGGCGTTGTTTCTTTTCCCGCTTTTCAACCGCACTATAAGTATTTGTTGTTTATTATTTTGTTACAAATACATACAGGCACAACCTAAAAAACAAGACATTAAAAACTATATTCAATGTTTGCTAGTCAAATTTCTATTTAGAAAGTTAACTAAGAATAGTTAATTTTTACCAAATGTCTGAAAAGGGCGTACATATTGTTACATATTCAAACAATACGGGGACTCGAGTTATGACCACAGAGTGACATCCCTTTGCAAAAATGACGTTGACACTTTCTGTAAAATTGTACCTGTTGCAGAAAAAATATTATGCAAAACTGTGGCAAAGCGAAATCTCTAAGATCGTGGATTGGCCTTCTTTGCCGTAAATTAATAATGTTATTTTGCAACAATCTCCTGTGCAGGCGGTATATTTCGTTTCGTTTCCGTACTCCCACTTACCCCTCTGCGAAGGATTCCCCGTCACATGGGTTGAAACAAAAACCAACCGTTGTAATCTATTTTTGAGCTATTAATTCAGAAACAAACGGACAACCACGTCAAAATATCGTCAGTAATGTTTCTAGCACAAGAATCACAGGAATTGTGTTTTTGACATTTCTCGTAGCTATATATTCTCAGCGTAATGCCAAACGCCATGATTACGTCACACATACTATATATGTATGTAAAGACAATACGGTTCCTATTTATTATTATTATTATCTATTCATTATTTTTTGCATAAAACCCAGATCTTGCAGGAAGCAAGACAGTTGTGCCGGGTCCCCAACAGTCGAGATTGCCAAGTGGACCGATGGCAGAGAATCTTTTTCCAAAGGGAAATCACTCTGTTGTCAAAACGTAATAGAAACCACCATAATATTGTAAATGCCATGTAATTGTTGCTTTCACATTGTCTGTCTTACATGGTCAATGCTTTAAATCACTAGAGTGTACAAACTACCTTCAAATATGATTAAATCATTTCTCCGAACCTACAAAAGGTAGGCATATATTGCAGGATTTGTATCAATCCTTTTCCAAGATTCACTGAAACATAGCTTATGCTTATACGATACACTCTGGGTTATGATGGTACATTTTGGGCTGCTTGTATCCCATTATAACAAACATAAATTTGTCATAAGCATGTAAGTCCCCTATGTCCAGCCCTTTGGCTATTGAAGGGCATTACAGTCTATCAGTCAAGTCTTACTGTAGATTTTATCCCCTATACATTATTGTGTATGATCACAGGTATTTACCTAAGAGATAAACCAATTGTTATTCCTGAGCACCATCTTTGAGAGGCACGAGCCTTCTTTTCAACCCGGATATATATTATAAGGATCGAATAAAGTCACGAAACTTCCACATTAAGCCGGTGATATAAATGAAATACCGGTAGGATTTTGTAGTATAAGTATTTATGCTTAAAATTACAAGAAACCTAGAATTAAGATGTCAGTCGTCTATATACCACATTGCAGGATATACTATCGACAGGACATCGTCTTATTTTTATTTTTGAGAGATAAAATTGTATTTATAAAGATTGTATTAGATCGTGTGGAATTGATTTGATCGCATTTTGGCCCATAAACTGCAATGAGGTTTTGTATGTCTTATGTACAGATTTTTATTCAAATGGATCGGTATATTTGTTTGTAATTAAAATGACAGCGAGTCATATTTCTGTTCTAATGAATAGTTCCATTTGTTGACACCACAGAAGCATGAACACTAGTAATTCTGCCCCATACTGTCATTGCTCAGGTGCAAACTTTAGCATTTGTTTAAACCACAATCTTTAATGAGATTTAATGAAATAAGATCCGCCAGAGTTGTAGAATTTGCGGAATCTCTTGAAGATAATTCCGATTTGTTTTTCTCGCTATGGGATCATGTCCATGGCACGATTTGTGGTAACAAATTCAGGAGAATGAATTATTTGTGGAGTTTTGATAGGTCTGCTGTTTCATACTTTTTTTCAAGACCAGGTAAAATTCTACAAAGCAGGCGACTCCGTAAGTTATGATGACAAATCGTATGGTAATAATGCATATTAATGCGGCTCGAAGCTGGATCAATCCGAAGCATTACATTGAATGCAAGCTATAATGCCTATACCGAAATGTCCACAGAATTAACTACAAATGCAATGTTGGATTTGCTGTCTAGTCTTGGTGGACACGGTCAAAATACGATTTGTTTATTTATATTACTTTTTCGTGCAACATATAGATACATACATTTGTATATTTTTAACTAATTTTTATTGCAAAAATATTATGCCCATGAGCTTAATACATTATATCCGAGCATATTTATTGCAGATAGCGTATACGAGGTACAGTTTACATTACGATAACATACACTATGATAGTAATTGTAATTGTTTTGTGTAATTTTGTTTCACATCAGAAACTTTCTTAACAAAAAATGCTGAACTTTGTACAACAATGTAAGTGTGATCGATCAACTTTTCAGTATTTTGGCATGTTAGTAAAATACACAAGTAGTAAAATACACATCACTATATTGTTTTAATAGAGGTCATATCAAGGTCATTCTCTTGGACTTCTGACAGTTTTCGTGGAGAGCTTTTTTGCAGTGACAACTCGATTTTACATGGTTTGTGCCATCGGCCCCTTTCTATAGCTTGTGGGAAGTTGTTGTTAGCGTAGTTAGCGCAACACAAAGTGTTTAAAAGATACACACCGACACAAATATTGAAGTCCAAACGCACAAATCGATTAGTAAAAATAATCTGTACTTGTGCAACTTATAAGATAGGGTCCCAGTTGTAAAGACAATTCTCGATCGCATATTCTCTGTGTAATAGAAGATAAGAAAGTATTTTATTTACCATCTGATTGATGGTTGCCCCGAGTGGTCAGCCTTGAGATTTTCATAACCATTGGTACTTGCTTCGTACCTCCAGTGTACAGTCAACACAAAAACGAGTACATTTAATACAGACAACTACGACTATAACACGATTCAACTGAATTTAACGAAATTGATATTTTCCAAAGTTGCAGTTGACATGTACTTTCAGAATAAATAAATGTCGGGGCTTATCTATGAATAAATACTTTAATTTAGATTGTAAATGATAATTGTAGCGTGAGTTGACGTCGTGATTGAAAACAAAAATACTGCCAAGATAAATCAAAACTCATGCATACGTTTAAAAATAGAACACATACGATAAGGCCTGCCAGTGACAGTCTTTGCTCTTTAATATTGTTTTGACAAAAATATAGTGCATGACTGCTTTATGGCATTATATTTACGTCATCAGGGCTTATCTTTTTGTAAAGTTTCCAAACAAAGTTCTTGGATATAGGACTGGGAGTTGGGAGTGACTTTTGCCATTTCCCCATAGAGTGTCATTTCGTGATGGCGTGTTCTGATATCGCTATAATGATGTAATTGTATCCTTGGCTTTCTCTCCGGACTTTATCGTTGTGGGAGCGAGATTGAGTTCAATTTTAGCTGAAAACTCCTTAAAAAGGCCACGACCATAAATCAAGTTTTTGTCAAGGTAAGTGATTTGTTCAAACAGTGATTAACCCGCGTCTCCATAATTAACTTGTGCTGGTGCGGAGAAGCTATAACATTATTTCATGTTACAACGTTAAAGAACAGCCTACTGCCAAACACTGGCACGTAGAGTTGAGACTGGATCGATGGCTAATTGCTAAATCGCTCTCCCAGTTCGATACAAGGGGATAACAATACCAAATTGCTTTCGATTTTACCACTGATACGATCGGCTTTCCGACATTCGCTCAAACCCAGGGTATATTGAGAACGGCCTCTAACTGGTAATTTCTGTAAAGCTTATCAATACTTTAGTCATCTGGGTTCTTGTGCAACCGGAAATTACAGGTCGCTGAATTATGGGATTGGAATATTGGTGCGGGGATGTAACTGTTTACTGATTACTAGGTAACCATAGCTCTGCCCATGCGTACTGGAAACAAAGCTGGCTCATTCAAAGGCAAGGGGCATGTAGATATACACCAAGCTACTAACCATAATCATTTTGTTCTTATCAGTACAAAACAAGCTTCGAAATCCTGTCCAAGTCAAAAATTATCTTGGAAGCAGATGACAAAGATCTCACGTTCTAATATTTAAAAAGCCACCGATATGTTTTATTGCTTATATAGGATAAGATATATAGTCTAGCGCTTTAGATTTATTTGTAAGTGACTTATTAAAAGGGATGACATAAATATAAGGTGTGTCAATATATTTTTTTCAAAATGGATCACACTGGCATAGATATCGAATAATAAAAACGATGTTCTAGAAAAAAAACAACCCAGATGCATGTTTCAAAATAGAACTTAGTCTCGCAGGGACATATATAGATTTTAGTAACAGATTAATAATTTCACAATTTAGTTTTTAGAACTGTGTTATTTTTACAACAAATATTTAAGAACACCCCTCTGTTTTAATTTGTTGTTCACAAGTGAGGACTACGTGTACGTGACACAATGGGCTTCTGGGAAAATCCACGCGTTTCTATAATACAGGTTTATATTCGCTTTGCCGGTAATAAACTCTTAGTGGTGTTAGTTACGAGGTAATATGTTGCGCTATGACAACCATTATAGCATGAGCGGAAAGGTTTCGAGCAATTAAACTAGCTAATGAAGCTGATCATTTACACTTGGTTTGGTTTATAGCTGTTATATTGAACTTAACTGTTGTGCGTTGTACTATTGAAGCCTCACAGAATACATTTTTAGAATCGTGTACTTATCAGGTACTATTTACAGAGTTTAAACGTCTCAAACTATGATTTGCCTATTTCGCATCTCGATGTAGAACTAAAATCTTCAATTATATACTTACCAGGTTAATACAGAATTAATGTACTATTGAATATATTCTACCTCCTTTTAGTAGGTATACGTGACGTTAGAGGTTATACGTTGGCTGACTTGCCGTGCATGAAAGTAATGTGCGAAAATACGAAAAAAGTCAATCTAACCCTAGTATACACAGGTATGATAGACTATTAGATATACTTAAGAACTCTACATCTTACATGTTTTACCCAATATGCGACATCCTATTGACTTGCTGCATTCATCCCAACACCACCTCCGCCTCACAAACTTTGGATAATAATCGACCGGAAGTGGATGGGGCGTGTAAATCACTCTCTAGTATACAGTAACAGAATTTTGTTGTACATTTTAGTACTTACTGTTCCCCATAAAAAGTTGAATCCATAGAGGGTCGCCACATATATGGTTCCAAATTATACACAGGATGAAATATGAAGAAACAGCGATAAAATCTAAAGGTTTTCATTATATTTTTGTTTGTTTGTTTGATTGATTGGGGTATTTCACTTATATGACGACGGATTGTCCCTTCACACTGCACCTAGCCTAAATACGGTGGAAAACCGGTAGAAAAGCTAGTAAAAACCACCCCCGCGATTGCCGGAGCCACAACATATGACTCGCTCATATACCTGAGGGTCTACAGGCGGACTCGAACCCGTGAGCAGTATATCGAAGCAGGCTCAATTTAGGAAGCACAGATTCTACCACTGAGCCACGGTCGCGGGCCCGGTTTTCGTTAGAAGGTGATTTTATTACTCTGTGATTAAGTCAAATGAAGCTCTACTCTTCCATCGGTTAAAAAAAGTAGTCCCTGCACAATGTACACAGTTGTTTTTTTTACAATTATTTAAACCGTGTACGTGCAAAACATTGCACGTACACGGTTTAAATAATTGTAAAAAAAAACCAA
>JARFOD010093092.1:0-17521 GCA_031763545.1 Mopalia muscosa | reverse complement strand
TATCCCCAATAGCTGAGCATTTTGCTCTTCCTGATCATTCGGTTAAAGATCATTTTGAAATCATGCCGATTGAAAAAGCACAAATTCTTCTCTCTGAAGAAGAAATCAAACAGAAACGCTTAGAAAGAGAGGCTTATTGGGGTCGAACTTCAAACCTTATATCCACTGGATTTCAATTGGGGACCAGGTAAATAGTTTAGAAAAGAAATATTTCTGTTTGTTTTCTTATATGACCAAGTCAGTTTGCTATTCTCCTTTTATAGGATTATCAAAATCTTGTACCCAAAATGTCTTCTCCTCCCTCACGAAGGCCCATTATAGCATACACGTGAAACAAAAATATAAAGGACCTACTGGTTAAGGCAAAACTTCCCTCTGTAACATACATGTGCATTGGTCAATTTCTACATCTCTGAAATACTAATTTGTAGGCTGATTTATTCCTATTCTGTGCCAAATAGCTTGTTAGCTACATTTCTAACATACTTTATACACTATATTTATGGTCATTACCGTCTTTCGAGATGTCTGTAGGTTACCCATAACACAACTCGAGATTAAGGTTTCCTTGTCTGGGAGTTTATCTAGAACATAAGATGATTCATCGACTTTAATTAATCTACATCCCTGTGCCAGTGTGATTGCTTCTGAGAAATATATTGAATAAATAAAGAGATAATAATAACAGTATATTTCTAAAAGCAATCACACTGGCACAGGGATGTAGATTAGTTAAAATCGTCTTATGTTCTAGATAAAAAAAGACAAGGATCTTAAGAGACAAATTTCGTGCTTTGTTTGTCTGTATTATTATAGTGACAGTATATATATATATTCGAGATTATTTCAAATAGACCTGTTGTCTGTATTATTATAGTGACAGTATTTATATATTCGAGATTATTTCAAATAGATTTGTTGTCTGTGTTATTATAGTGACAG
Organism: Mopalia muscosa; assembly: GCA_031763545.1. Lineage (NCBI taxonomy): Eukaryota > Metazoa > Mollusca > Polyplacophora > Chitonida > Mopaliidae > Mopalia > Mopalia muscosa. The sequence goes on along the minus strand of JARFOD010093092.1, from coordinate 16,579 downwards.
TATATATATTTGAGATTATTTCAAATAGATTTGTTGTCTGTATTATTATAGTGACAGTATATATATATATATTTGGGATTATATCAAATATATTTGTTGTTTGTATTATTATAGTGACAGTATATATATATATATATATATGTATATATTATATTATTTCAAATTGATCTGTTGAAGGAGCTGATAGAGTGACAGTATATGTTTTGAGTTAAATAATGTCCTGAATTAGATTTCCGAGCCACTCAAGTTATATATAATTGACGAAAAAAGTAAGACAAGCACATGCAACGAAAACACACTTTAAGTTCCAAAACAAAAATAATACAACCTCAACAAATGATTGTAACGATTATAATTAATTTTAATTCATGGTGCCGTCCTCAACACGGCACAGCAGTCAACCGAGCGAAGAAAGAACTGATCAGCCTTCGCCGCCATGTCTCACTCCCACAAAATATACTGAGGTACCCGGAGACTGGTCATTTGTTTGGTCAACAGAAACTTGCACTTTTAGCGTCCAGTTGACATACTTTAGATTTGTCAATTTCCTGGGAGGTTAAACGTGTTGAATTGCTGATTGTACGGTTTATTTTCTGTCGATCCCGAGCTGTATGGTTTGTGTTGTCAATACACGCGATGTCCTTCACACATTAGCATGTGTAGATTCAGGCCAATGTCCCCAGCCAACCCTCATCTTATAGTGCAAGAACACTCTATAATACTCCAGCTTCACTAATTAAAGTCTTGTCTGAACAGTCTATAACTAATACAACGTAGCTTTGGTTTTTGTACAAAAGCAAAAGATTAACCCAACGTGTAATATAAAATCACCGTGTAATATAAAATCACCCTGTAATATAAAATCAAGGCGCCAGATAAAATAAAGCTGTTACAAAAGTAGTTTAAAATAAAGTCAAAGTGTAATAAACGTGTAATATGAAATCAACGTGTAATATAAAATCGTGTAATATGACATGAACGTGTACTATCAACTCAACGTCAACGTGTAATATAAAACCACCGCGTAATCTAAACACAACGTGTGACATAGAGTCAAACTGCAATATATACTCAATTAGCCTATAACATAAACTATTTTCTAAGCCCCAACCCCCCTCAGCCCAAATTTGCGATTTTTGTATTATTGCGTATTTAAAAAGTTGAGATAGTGATCTTTATCCTAAAGCAGACCCAATAACTTTGATGATAAAACTTGACTACATTATCTACAACAGTGGTGTTTTGACAATCAATTAAATACAGATAGCTACCTGAAGAAGATTAACGGGCTGTTCTTTGTCAACAGTTTCCATGCATTGTATATTGAACACCTATTATCCGCTGTGTATTGGTTGTCCAGGTTGTCAATGTGTATACACTCACTGACGCCACATGTGGTTGATTGGTGTAAGTCTATTAAGAGATAGATACAGCTTGAATGGAATTCAACTAACATTTGGCACGGTCAGCCCTTGTCAATTTTATAGAAAAACTGGTATATTTCCCAACATATAATCGAAACAGAGAATGGGTCAATTCGATATTATAAACAAATTGTGAAAAAAGATTAAATTACTGGAAATAATTGAGCATGAAACAGGTAAACCTGCCGTAAAATAGATCAGAAATACCCGTTTTCTTTGCTTTCACTTTTTGGTGAACCGTACTTGGGAAAATGCCTACTCCTCGGCTGTTATTATACCTACAGAACTTTGCACATTTCATCTCAATATTTATAACTAAAAAACGGTAATTCAGATTTTAATATCTTTTTTCTTGTTTTTAAGCATAGTTATAAGAAGTTGAAATTTCACTATTTTGACTCATTTTTTAAATTTGGACCGTTAACACAATATTGAAAGAAAACTAAGACAAACAGGAAAAAACTCAATTACAGTTTTTGCGTTCACAATGTAGGGAGGGGAGGGATATTATCTGTTCAGCTCATTATCTGCACATGAATTACTTTGACGAGCTTTTCAATTAAATTTGCGTTAAAAACCATATCTCCAAATTGATAAAACCATATCTTAAAGGAGAATACCACCCAAAAACGATATTCTATAAATAAGTAAAACTTTGCACTAATTTCCATTTTCATAATCTGATCCTAACTCTGGTTATCATTCATTAAAGAGGATCACAAGCACCAGTTGAGCCATCAAATCTTGTTCTGCTAAGTTTTTCTGCACTCCGCAGTCTGCTGTACACATGATTTGACGACTCAACTTGTACTTGTGATCCTTTTTAATGGATAATAACCAGAGTTACGATCAGATTATGAAAATGGAAATTAATGTATTGTATTACACACAAAAAGTTTCACTTATTTATAGAATATGGTTTTGGGGTGGTCTTCCCCTTTAACATTGATCGGTGTCGGCACATGCCGGAACCTAATCACCCTTACCCTGTCCCTCTCCCTTCTGAAACTTTCAAGAAGACTCCAATGTGAGATTCCCTTTGTATCAAAGGAAATACTCATCAACAACCGTTTGATTGACTGGGGTTTGATGTCACACTTAAGGCTATCTCACTCACATGACGGCGTACGTGCGAGCCAATGAGTGATAGAAAACCACCCTCGACGCCACTAGCAACAAGCATGACAGGGCAACCACAGGGTTATAAAGACATCACAAACAGATCCGCTCCATGTTGCCCCTTATAGCTCTAATAGCACCACGTCAACATGAAAATCACCTCAACCCTCCGCGCAACAACAATTTGACCCCTACACTATTTTTTCTTTTCTTTTTTCGTTTGTTCTCATGGGTTTTGGACTGTTTTTTTTTATGTATATTGTTGTGCAAGCCAAAGAGACAAGACTAGCGCCGAACATTATTATAGGCCTTATATATCTGTATGGGCTTCAAGAAGAGAAAGCGTGTATAGATCCGTCTAAAGAGTCTTTAGGACTATAGGCTCTAAGTACAAAAGAACAGACATATCTCTTTAGAAAGAAAAAAGAGAGGATTAATACGTCGACCCTCTTTTCCACCTTGCCCTGGGCAGATGGTATACAGCATGTAAGACGAAAATGAGAAACATTTTGGGGTAAGTTAGTCATGTCAAGCATGACATCAATTTTGGTGTCCGGTTTAAGTTTGTGGTTAGGTTTTAATCCTAACCAAGAAATAGGAATTCACACCTTTTCCTACAGGACGGACGTGCTCATTTTAGTCTACCTCATTCTAGTAAATCTCCTTTTCTTTCACTTAGCTATGAACTTCTGATATGATTGCCTTGGAATCCAATGATTTTTCATGAAAGTAGAGTATTAGGCAAACAGCCAGATATTTGTACAAGTTTATGTAGGAAAACGTGTATCATCATCACGTATAGATCTAGATGCAGGTATCGTCAATGCAGTCTTACGCTTTATTAACAGTACAGCTATACACGCTCGATGGTGTTAGTAGGCCTATACGAAAAGGGGAATTCCCAGACACGAGACGCATTTCAGGCTTCTTGATTGGGTAGATTTGTACAGATGGCTGAATGTCAAAGTTATGGAGTCGCCTCAGATTTGACCAGATTTAGTTGATAATACCGCGTAAGAACAACGGAACCAGTACCATTTTTTTTGACGAAAACGGACCTGTTTAAGAGCCGTTAACGGAATTCCCGGCTGGACTAATCAAGTATAGGACATTTGAGTTTCTACCGAATATAAGGAAATGCGAATACCCGTCCCAGTCACATTCGCAAACTGTGTCTCAGCAGAAACGAATCGGCGAAGTGCAATTCAAGGGAATTCTGAAATAAATTGTCTGAACTAGCCAGCCTTGATAGCCCTTTCCGCTGAAGTATGAGATTTAGTATGCGCCCGACTCCCATGTATGGCACGCCAAAGCGGAAAAAAAGGTTTATAAATTTGAATCCCACGCTGTTTTTTTTCATGCAAGATTTAAATTTTCTTGTCCAAGATTTTATTTTTCTTGCCCTATATATCTTACTTTGTGACTTCACCTTATGCCAGATGGTTGTCGATGATCAAAAGCACATGGGAATTAGGTAAGACTATTTGTAGGCGAAAATTGATGAATGCAGGTAAGGAGCAATAAAATGAAAGCTATAATGGTACGGTGTATCGACAGATAGTTTTTATGTTGATTCCGTTTGGAAAGATTTAAGTTTCTGTGTATAGTTTTGATAGCAAAAATCTTAATCTATATGACGTTTTTTGATGCAGCTGTACCGTGAATAATGCCTAAGCTATATCTGGACATGCAGAACCTGGTCCTTAAAGGTCTTCCCAATTGATAGATACCTAGAAAACTTATACAAAAATATTCAATATTCACTGGACGATTTCCAATTTGTTTCATTACAATAATTAGAGAACTTATAGAGAAATTGGAATTCTAACATGTAACATTTATTAGCACATACAGCTAAGCGAAATTACCAGCTCTATGTTAGAAATTTTATGACATACTTTAATATTATCTTTTAGTCCTATCGAATGATGACGTGTCAGATATCAAGACTCTTTTAAGGTCTTGTCGGACCCATTGGTCGATTTCCAGAACACTATTTAGTTGTATTTAGTATCTTAAGCAGTAGAATATAAATCTGTACCATATATATGTATATAATTTTGGAAAGCTTGAATACTCAGGATTACATATATTTGAAATTATTATTATTTCTAAAAATATTGCAAAATGAGTAAATGTCAACAGAAATTTTTTTTAGGGCATTTGTCATGGTTTATTTCTCAAAGTGCAATGTTTAACGATGAGACTCAATATATTCGTTGACCGAGTAGAATAGTCCTTGAACTAGTAAACGGTGCCTTCTTCTAAAAACAGAAAAGACCGATCCCAGTTGATTTTTTTGTCTATCCCACCTTGGGAAGTCTTACAAACATGTAAAATACAACTTTCAGAAAACATTTTAAAGAAATCAAGGATGAACTTCTTAAAAATGAGGCATCGTTTACTAGATGGCATTGTGCTCTTTATAATGGTACAAATTTGAAGTGTCTTAACATGAATAGTTTCCCAGCAAAACGCCTTGGGAAATGTAGTCTGCTCAGAACTGAAGTGTCCGAAATAGGTTATTAAAGTGTTGCGACATGATCATGGAAAAGCACAATTATAGGTTCAAAATGAATTTTTTGTAAGTAGAATTTCGAATTATTTTTGTCACAAACATATAGTTTGAAAACCAAACTTCTAATCAAATCGATAATATTTTTTTTAGCTCACTCTGAGCCAAATGGATCAAGCGAGATCATAACATGATTCATTAAGTGGAGGACGGTAAGAACCAAAGACACAGCACACCATTATGGTTGCTATTGTCGGTAAGTAATATTAACCAATTTCCTAGCTTGTATATTATACCATCGGACATATTGTACGAGTTTTAATTAATGAACAACTTTTTAAAAGATATCTGCAAAGAAACAGAATATTGGTTTAGGAGCCCCGTCAGCATGAAGATAATAGAAATGGTATACATTTAAACCATAGCATTTTGCTTTCATTCTTTGCTTTTTGTTCACCGGCTCACTTACTGGTGTTCAGTTTTAAAATAAATTACTCACAAAAAATTAAGGATCACTTGCACCCTAAGTCATAACTTTCAGAAGAAAGAAGTCAATGCGTTGAAGTTTTGTGAACATTTAATCCAATGCCTTATGGAGAATGGCACAAAATTGCATTCATTTTGGAGCAAAAAACACAACATCGCCTACTTACAGCTGACCAGGAATTGAGTTTATCCCTCACCTGTTTTCTCACAGTGATCCTTAACTTTTTGTGAGTAGTTTATGTACTTTGGGTTTCTGATGATTTGGTGAAAGCTAGCGTAACTGGCCACTGCCGCACACAAGACGTGTCAGTCTTGAGCAATATGAACAAGACTTAATAAACACATTATTTGCTATAAGTTCTGTGGCCTAACAGCTTTTGTGCATAAAATACGTAATCTGGTGAGTGATATTTTCACTAAGGGAAAACTTGGGAGCTATTAGGAAAAATAAGTCTTTGCTTATAAGGGTTATTCCTGCAGAGTTTGCAAACAAATACGTCTATCCCGTGTATAGCTGCTGCAGTTGTATAATATATTTCCACATTTTAGGCTTCCGTAGACAACAAGAAAAAATGCAAAACAAACGCTAATATACATATAACGTAATGTTAACATACGCGACAGCTCTGCATCTCAAATCTTGATGGAGCTCCGTATAGTCTCTCTATTAGGTTTTTATTGAAGCTATTTTAACCGTTGAAAAATGCCAGGTTTGTGAAAAGAGCTAGTAACAAATAAAGTCGTTCGTACTTAAGCCTTAGTTACAGTCCGATATGTCACACTAAGCAGCTATATGTAATCAATAAATCAAGGAGAGATGGCTTCTGCGGACACTTATAACTGGACGTAATACAAGAGCGCAGTGTTTGTTATTAGACGTGTTATAACCCTCCAGTCCTCATAGAAGACATCAACAGGCCTCATCTATATCTGTAACAACCTATAGAATATCCAATCAAATCAGAACAGCTATAGGTCATGAAAACTAACATGTCTTATGTAAGAAATGAACACCGCACACCAGTTAGAGAAGTTTAGACTTTCATTTATTTACAAATAACATAAGTGAGCATCTGTGGCTACGATGGTTACCTAGCAACCACAGGTAGCTTCACTCGAACAAACATGGAGTCTGTTTGCACAGCAGCCATATTTGATTTGTTTTCTCTCATTCATTAGAATCAAGTGTTTCTGAACTAGGTTCATTTATCAAACATAATTACTCCCGTATGTCACCCAGAGAACTTCAGAGTTATTCGGGGTGGGAGAGTACAAAAAACTTTGTAATAAGTCCAAGATAAATCACAGTATGACGATAATATAGGAAAAACTACCGGTATGTTAAAAGGTGATTAACATTAAGAATATCTCACTTTGAATACTCATGCTAATAATTTTCGTATAATAAAAATGAATCGGTAGAAATATTTGGTTGCTATGTCAACCATACAGAGCACAATGCATCATGAATTCGGCATTTCTTACTATATGGACTCATGTCAGTTGCCACGCCTTCTTTTTTTGCACCAAAATCTGTTTTCTACCAGCTCAATCTTCATGTGCTTATATCCTTCTGGCAAGGTTTTTCATTGGTCAGAGGGATGGCCACATGCTATCTTAGTCTTAAAAACTCAGTTCAATGCACAGTTTGTAAACCAATGTTTTTTGACTGGAGAAACAGGCTGGTATATCCTTGGATATTGTAACATAAGACAATATACATTGTAATCCTAGGTTTTGTTTGTTTGTTTGTTTGATTGGTGTTTAACGTCGTACTCAAGGGTATTTCACTTATATGACGACGGATTGTCCATTTCACACTGTACACAGCCTTATTACGGTGGAAAACCGGGAGGAAACCTCGTAAAAACCACCCCCGCGATTGCCGGAGTCACAACATGTGACTCGCTCATATACCTGATGGTCGAAAGGCGGACTCAAACCCGTGAACGGTAAATCGAGGCATGTTCAGTTCAGGAAGCGCACTCGCTACCACTGAGCCACGGCCGCTGGCTCGTAATCCCTGGTAAATCGAATACAGAAATTTAAAGTTTGGCAAAACATGCCATAAGTACAGTATGAACTCGTGATGGACAAAAAACCCTGATATTGTTACAGTGAAACACACAATTGAGTGGGCATATTTATAGCTTAATGAAACTTTGACAGAATATAAATAATATTTGTATTAAATAAGTGCAAGATTTTATTGTATGCAGTAAAACCCTGCCAATAAGATATACAATGACCAAACTCCTAAGCAGTCAAATAAACCAGGATGTAGGCAGGAATTCGTAACAAAAAACATACATACTGTTTTGGCTAGGAGATCTTTGGGTCTCAGCTGAAATATTTCTCTTTCGTTCTTATTGTAACCATTATATGATAACATTTTTTTCTGTCAGCAAACTTGCAGCTCAGTTGATAGAGTTAACCCTGTCAGCCAAACGTCATGTTTTCGAACCCCTCTAGAGGCGTACAATTTTGTTTTTCTCTAGCTTTTCAAAATAGGATTATGATTTCAGTTTCTATCAAATTGGGCATGTCTATATCACATTTGTCTGATGAAGTGCAATTAAAAAAAAATACAATATTTTAAATAAAAACACTGCTCATCCATCTTGTACTGTGCCGTGCAATACCAAGGTAAGTATGACACAACAGGGGTACCATTATGTTAAAACGTCAATCTATTCCACAATATTGTTCCGAGAAATTCGAGTGTTAGGGGGAATAAACATCTGCACCCCACATGTTTGGAAAAATACTGCATGTAATTGCTTAATTAATTACTTTGCTGATTCATATCTCAGAGAAAGCAGTAAATAATGTCTTACCTTCCTCATTTTCTTGTGGCCATGTTATATGACACCTGACACATAACTTGGCCACGAGAAAATGGGGAAGGTAAGACGTCATTAAGGTCTAGCTCGGAGGGAAGGACACATAGGTTCAAGCAATAAATGGAAGGGAAAGTTTGATATAAAAAAAAGAAGATATTCTCCTTGGAATTGCTTGACATTAAATATTTTTACGCCAAAATTAATTTATTATTCAGTATAATGTTGGACATCCTTAAACCTATTTCCCCTTTATGTGAAGGCTCACTGTTGACTAACGATTAACAGCGCAATTAAAGCGGCAAAGTCCGTCACATGACTTCACAGGACTGAATTTGTTTGATTCAGGCACAATTCACTCCTTCTGACCATTGTACATCACCTAAAACATTCCATTCTACCAAAACTATGGTAACGCAGTATTTGTTTGATTGATTGACCATGCTTAAATGTAGGTCTACTTTACTTACATGACGATGGTGTACTCAAGTGCAAAATTGGTTTTCTTACATAGTGGACAGCATAAATGTCCAACAAAATACTTGTTGAAGAAGCCTATGCTGAAACACAGGCTTCATGTAGACTATTTATTTGATCTAATCAGAATAAAAACATAGACGGCTATTTTCAGATGTCACCAAGATGTCTTACCCTGTCTCCAAGGCAACCAAATCTACAAGCCAATCAGAATTGGGTTTTTACAGCGATATCACATATCCACTCAACAAAGCCAAGTTGACTGTCTAACAATATTGTATTATCATCAGCAACTCATCTCAGTTTAATATAAAAAAAAATTACAAAGATGTAGAAAATAGAAGCAGGGTAATTAAAAATTTAAAACTTGTTCAACTGAACCTGTATGCATGTTTACAATCTAAAGCAAGAAGCAAACAAATAAAGCGAGTTATGTCTGTTTGTGGCTGCAGAAAACCTTAAAGATAGCTAATAAAATCCCTTTGCCGTCAGTGAAGGCTGCAGCCAGACTGATATTAATAAATATCAATCAATCATTTTGAAAACAACACAAAATCAAGGAGTGTTTGCAAGAAATTAAAAAAAAAAATATCGTAGAATTAGACTGGATCAGTGTATATTGCTGTGCTTATGGGCTATTCACCTATATGCACAATGGTGTACTTTCAATGACTAGTTGTAACACGACGGTCACGACCACAATGAGGACTATATAGTACATAAATCCTCTATCTGGTGGAAAATAAGGACTGACGAAATAAAAAATACCTCCACCATAATGCATTTAGTGAGAGGACCGGCATATTTTGGAAGGCTTCTCTACTTAAGACTAGACTGGAGTGAATTTTGTTGGGGGACACAATGCTCGATAAGTCTTTTATTAAGAGGAGTGTAAAGCAGGCTTTTCAACGGCTTCATAACTTGTTACAGCCAATGCTAGAGGAGACAACAGGGAGATTATATTAGGAATCTGATAATGTGTACCCAATAGCAGTCTCTTTAAGAAGCCGGAATACTGCTTCAAGGACTTGGGAGACATCTCAGTCTCTCTAACTTGTAAGATGATTGAAGCCAAGCTGTCTCAAACACTACAAACAACTAGTTGCTTAGGCCTAAAAAAAAAAAGTCTTGTTTCCTCTTTCTTGACCAACCCTACAAAAGATCCAAGTCTAAAGTCTTTATTGGCTTTTGAAAAAAAAAAAAAAAAATTGAATTTTTGTTTTTTTCAAAAGACCTTTACGAATTGGCATATTTTGATAGCAAAATCGTGTTTTGTAATTTGTAACACAGCATTTTTTTTTAGGTCTTAGAACAAGGTCATTTGATGAAGATTAAATTCTGAAGTCCGTGTTTGTACCCTAATTGACGTAGAATAGGTACTGTATCTGTCTCAATCATCCATACACCAGAGTCCCACAGTAACAATATGGATATCTCATTGCAGATTTGCAGAAGTAGCATTTTATATAAAATATAGAAAAAAGTACTTTCTTCTTGTACTTAAGATATAATACATGAGTTTGTTTGTGATAAATCATCATTAAGTGGAAATTTATATCTGAGAAGTGTCATTAATGTCAATTTTTATATTGTTGAGAAAATCTGAGTAAATTGGAAACAAACACATCAGGTTAAAAATCCTGTTTGTAGGAGATATGACGAATCATAAATCAAATTTCAATGACAAATTGTGACAAGTTTAATTAGTTTTCTTAATTCACTTCCCATTGCTATGTCAAATGGATTTGATGCCATGTTTGACAACTTTAATGACAACAAATGTTCTCTCAAAACATACCACTTTGAATCATGTTTTGATGTAAGAGGTGAAACAGGTGAATGACATTTACAAATGGGATAAAATCAGACCAAAGAAATGTCATTTACAAGAAAAAGAAAGGAGGACATTGTTCTGTGTTATGTTTGTGTGAGATGTTAGGTATACCAGTGACAAATATCTCTGGAGATATTCAAGAGGAATGTATATATAGTTGACTATAATAATAAAATCTGTAAAAATCTTTGTAGAACAAGATATACATAATTATATAGGCTCTAAGAGGATCAGTCATTTTCTGATTATCAATAACATGGAGTTACCAAAGTGTTTGTGAAAACATTTTGTCCACCTAGAACAAAACCAGAAATATAAAAATTGTTATTCTTGTGAAAGGGCATATTTAAAATTTGACCCTATCGTAATCCGAAAGAAAACAGAGCAAATAGTCTCTTTAACAGAATTAGACAGATCAGGGTTTAACACCAGTGTAAGTGTCATTAAGCTACATGTGTGAAGGTCACTTGAGGTCAGAGGGAGCCAATCAGCTATCAGCAAACAAGAGCAGGCTACAAAACATGGTGTACTTATTAAAGATAACATTTTTTTACGTTTAAAGGGGTAGAAGACACCCCAGACAAAGGGAATTTGTGACTTTTTACCAGAGAAATCAATGGTACCAGCCACCACACCAACAGAAACAGTATATTCCCAAGGAAGAAGAAAACTTAATTCCTGACATTTTTTATTAATCCTGTTGAAAGGACTCAAACTATATGTGCATTCATCAATAAAGAGTCACTGTTAAAAGAAAAAATTACAAATTTTTGTTAAAATTTGTCACGGATACTTTTTTTTAACTTCCATAAATCCTCTTAGTGAACAACCTCACTGCATAACCTCTTTGTGAAAATGTTTAACATGTATAATAATAACTAGACAGTCAGAATATTTTAACAAACTCTTGGTAACCTAACAATGTACACATTAAATTTATATCACATTTGACACAAGTGTATAAAAGCCAACTGTACAGATTGTGTGTGTATACCTATATAAAGATCAACAAACAAGCAAGGTCGAGTGCATTTCAACCAACATGTATTACAAGTTAAAGCAGTGCATAGATGTAGTGATCCCAAAATGCAACAACAGCACATCAACATGGGAGATTTTCTATGGTGGCTTCTTAGGACCATAAATACAACACATTAATAAGAGTTTTTCTATGGGGAATTCTTAGGACGATAAAAGAAATACATCTCAAAGGATTTTAATCTTCTACAGTATAGCCTTTAACAATCACTAACATAAGCATAACTTAGACATTATTTTGCATGGCGTACATAAGGAGCAGTCCTTTAAAGACAGCGAAATAATACCACCCATGATTTACAGCATAGCCTATACACATTTATGAATAGAGACCGATCTTCAAATAGTGAAAGTGTAAACAATACGTTCTCAGAACCAATAAAAATAACTTTTTCTCTGTTTATTGTTAAACTATACAATATTTTACATGTATATATATTTTTATAGATACAAACGTAATAAATCTTGTTTCCCATTTCCATAATGAATGTATTCCTTCCTATCTTTTTGTTCACTAGTTATCTGTAGATTAAGATTCTAAAAAAGCCAATACAGGAGACAGTATGAACATTTTTATCAAAAGGTACTACAAACTGTTTTCTACTGCTTTAGTAAAATGTAGCGAGTGAAAAGTTGAAAAAAGTATAAGTATCGATTTCAACCAAAAAAAAATTACACAATATGACGTGTCCTTGTGTTAATTGATCTGTGTTGTATTGATGTGTTAACATCAGAGTTTAGGTAACCTTACTCAGGCCCTGTGAGGGAGCGGGTGGGCCATGGCCCTGCAGAATACTCCCTCGGCTTCCTCGGATCGTAAGAGGCGAGAACAGAGGTGACTTTCTGTTGCCCTGGTGTTCGCAGAGCTAAAGGGTAATGGGGAGCAGATTTGTTTGTGATGTTCTATATTAGTGTCCGTCGTCATATAAGTGAAATACCCTTGAGTGCGACGTTAAACACCAATCAAACAAACAAACAAACATATATCCTAATTTTTAGCTGACAAGGGCAATAGTGGGCAGACAAGCAAAAGGCCCAATTAGAAACAGTGTACTAAGTGATATTTCAGGATATACTACCACACTAGCTATTGTAACCACTTGGAACAGAAAGTACCCGGGCACAGACGGTACCTTAGCACAAAGAGTACCTGGGTACACAGAGTATCCGGGCACAGAGAGTACCTGGGCACAGAGAGTACCTGAGCACAAAGAGTACCTGGGTACACAGAGTATCCGGGCACAAAGAGTACCTGAGCACAGAGAGTACCTGGGTACACAGATTATCCAGGCACAGACCGTACCCTAGCACAGAGAGTACCTGGGTACTCAGAGTATCCGGGCAGAGAGAGTACCTGAGCACTGAGAGTACTTGAGCACAGAGAGAACCTGGGACAAAAAATACCTGGGCACAAAGTGTATCTGAACACAGAAAGTACCTGATATCCATATGGTTCATGTAAACACACTTAAGATACCTGTAACTGTAGTTTTAGATTTTTTAATCTGTATATTGTATCAAACGTCACCAGATGCAATAAATATGTTGTAAGGCACCTATTGATGCTGAATTGCTATCAGTGTAAGAAATCAACAAATGTCTACAACTTGCAATGTTTTTGATTTTTTAAAATAAAATTAATATTAAATAATTTTTTATATAAATAAAAAATAAACAAAAAAGTAAATAAATATACACAAATAAATGCCCAATGTCATTAAAACCAGAGAAAAACAGCTCTCCAGGATTGTTCTCTTAGAAATATAGATGCAACAAAATCAATACTAAACAACATAGATTGATTGGTCTAGAATGAGGACAAAGACAATGACCTTTGAACCCCATGCTGCATGATATCCTGGAGTCCTGTTTACTACTGGATTATGGACCAAGGAAACACCCAGGTAGCTCATTTAAATCTGGTTTTAACCACATAGTTTATAGTTGAGAAAAAAACTTATCAATAAAATTTTATATTGCAACCAAATAAAAACCCAACATATGTGATAATAAATAATAAAATCTGTTTGCTGCAAAACAAGGAATAAACAAGAGGTGAGTGTGACTCACATAATCCCATCGGAAGTACTCTATCAATGTTGGTGTAATGGGGAAACAAGCTAAAACTGTCTCTAGATCTTTTGCAACTCTGCTTTAATCATGGAAATAGTTAAATCTTATGGTTATCCAACCAGAGATTTTATTGGAATGACCCCATATTAAATAGGAATGTAGTTCAGTGTAACACCAATGTGTTTATTATATTTTAAACCTGTGTTAAGTCAGGGCAATCTGTAATACTATAATTATCATTATGTTGCCATGGAAACCATAAATTTGATTGGAATCTCCCCATTTTAAATAGGAATGTAGTTTAGTGAAAGACCCATCTGTGTGCAAAATTTGAAAACCCTGTGTTAAGTTGTATGGTATTAATTTATCTTGTTCACCCCACATATACAAATAGATGGACAGACAGACAAAAAATTTGATTGGAATGACCCCATTTGAAATAGGAATGTACATGTACATGTAATTAAGTGTCAGACAAATTTGTTTCCAAAATTTCAAAACCCTGCGTTAATAATACTATTATTATTATTATTATGTATCATTTTATTGCCACGGAAATTAGAAATTTGATTAGAATGCCCCCATTTTAAATACGAATGTAGTTTAAATAGTGCAAGACCACTTTGTTTCCAAGTGGTATGGTTTTAAATGTGTTCACGTCGTCTGGTATACTACTATCATTATTATGTACCATTATATTGTCATAGAAACCAGAAATTTGATTGGAATGGCCTCATTTTAAATAGGAATGTAGCTTTGTGCCAGACCAATTTTTCCAAAATTTGAAAAACATGTGTTAAGTGGTATTGTTTATATCTTGTTTATATCTTGTTCATACCTTCTTTATTAACAGACAGACGAACGGACGCATGATGACAATATCCCAACCGCATAATATGCCAACAGGATAAAAACTATAAACAAATCACTTAATAATACTTAATAATAAGAGAGATCAGAGATAAGGAATGCTGCAGACCAGCCTATAACAAATTAGCCTTAACAGATTTAGGTGATATTTTAAAGGAAACAAACTCACACAATATGATGATCTTGGAATTAATAAAATTCTAGGAAATTTAATAGAGCTAGATTTTTTAAAAGATTGTTCCTGTGAATGTGTTTTAGAGCTTTCACCATTAACTGCAATAGTCATAGTGGCTTCATCCCTTCGTGAGATGCAGTACCGGTTGGGGTTATTGATTGATTTACTTTTTATGCTGTGCTCAAGGGTATTTCACTTATATGAGTGCGGTGTATTCCAGTAATGATTGACACTAGCCAGGGGCTTAGCCAGAAATTAAAAGTATGGTGTCCAAAATGGTCATTTTGCTTCACTTTTCAAATAACTGGGTGTCCACTATTGACTGTTTCTCCTGCATGTTAAAGTTTCTTAAAACAGGGTGTCCAACTGAGGCATTTTTTCACTCTAGGGCGTCCATTTGGATGGGCGGACGGGTGTCTGTCTAAGCCCTTGACACTAGCACAACCAAGATGTCAAACGTTTTCATAATGCTGGAAAGTTAATTTTCCACCAGTACGAAGATTGCTAACGGACGAACAGACGGATAGGGAGAGGTATAACTGGCTAATACTAGACCTGTTTTTCGGAAACCACTCGGGCCCGTTACCCTGTTTTTGACAACATTGAGGTCTGTTATCCTGTGATTGGACAACATTCAGTTCTGTTTATGTAATCTATTTTTGGACAACATTCAAGCTTGTTAACTTTTCTCTAAAACAAATGGCTGGGTTTAAAATTACAGCTCTGTTTATATTTTTATACGATGGAGTGTAAGCATGTGGACCCTTTGCTCCAAGAACACCAGGATAAGGAAGCTCCCAGAACTCTGCCACGTTTCTTTATAGTCAGTGGACACCCTTGTATTGAAAACTACACAGCAGTTTTAATAATAGTGATAAAAAAATAAATAAATAAATAAATTACGGCTACTTGCTGACAATAATGACCTGTAAACATCTCAAGGTCACTTTGGGAAAAAAGAAAATGTTGCAAGACATCCAAAAAAGATTTCAGAATATGTGGTAACAATTAATGAAATGGAATCATTGACAGTCTGAACAATTATTTTGGTTAAAGCACATTTAAGTCATTTGATTAATTGACAGGAATTATCAAATAATAGAAGCAAGACATGTCCTTAATGTCTGTATCTTAACTTCTTTGAACAGGAGACCATAGCAAATTAAAGATATTTCTTGAATCCCATGGATGGAGACCTGAAACAGAGAGGAAAGGAAAGTACATTATTATTCATTGACCAATTAAATATATGGTACATTGTTTGTTAATTTAGTTGAGGTTTGATGCTGTGCTTAAGGTTTTTTCAATCATATGATAGATTGATGGCATGCCAGCCGTATGTGTGAAGGAAATCACGCTCATCAACATTGGCAACAAACAGAGAAAAAGATCACCACAAGAGGTAGTACAAAGGCATCACATCCAGTGCGGCATCATGTTGCCTTTTACATTTAGCTCTGGGGGCAACAGGGAAACAGAAAGCTCCCTCCCAACCAACCGCTATGCATCAAAGAATTGGGATTTTAAAAAAGAACAGGTGAAAAGATCAATTGCATGACCATTTGTGATGTGTATATTTGAACTGACCAGTAGACATGGAGAACAACTGATTGTGGGTGGTAGAACACACATTTATATACTACTCATGCCTCCAGTCAGACTCCTACTGATAGTCATTAACAAAGGTGTGAACGAAATCTGTGAAGTTGCGTCACTCAAATTTAGGAG